>OZ038481.1:68284806-68574806 GCA_964036315.1 Acanthosepion esculentum | reverse complement strand
AGTGAATACTTAGAGGCGACAGTCTGTTTCATGCTAGTGCAATCATCAGGCAACGTTGCCTGACGATTGCACTAGCATGAAACTGACTGTTGCCTCTAAGTCTTGACTTCTATGTTCACTTTTATATATATATATATATATATATATATATATATATATACACTTAGCTAAACATGTAAAAAGTTTCTATATTGTCAAGAAATATACAAAAGTAATTTCAGATACTTCATAATTTAAAAAGAACTGGTGATTTACACAAAATTACATTACTAAATCAATGGAAACATTGATGATCAAATTATCTTTTGTTTAAAAGCACAATATTGTCTTATTTCTATGATCAAATTTTCATGTATTTCATTAAAAGTTTAGTTTAAATATTTTTTAAATTTTGTCCATTATATAAGTATCCAAATTCAGGTTGAGGAAAGTCAGCCTCAAACATGCTCAAGATATTAGTAACTTTCATAAAATTTGAAAAACTCAGCTTACATGCTTCAAAAAGGAAACAAATCCATAGGCACTGTCACTGCTAACCTAAAAATAAAAATACAAATTTAACAATAATAAAATATTTCTTTTATAGTAGAACTGCCATTTTTATGACATAGTGATAACAAGCTGAGATCAATCGAATGCTGCAAAGCAGCTGTAACTATAAACTGTATATGTGCAAAAAACATTTTTGTTTGCTCTTTCAAAATAGTTTTAATTATTCATATTACTTTGTTTTACACTTATTCTCCTAAAATTAACTCCAATTAATTACAATAAATTTATCCTTACCAAATATAAAAGTGTTAAATATCAATACAAGAAGTGGATTAAAAAAGTTCCTGTTTTCAGCAATTAGAAAGTTTCAAGATACTTGAAATATCTTTAAAAGTACAAAAACTTGTTTAGTTTCACATTTATTTAACCAGTTTTAAATAAAAACGGCTCTTTCCTTGTGATGGTTTTAAAAAAATTTTAATTTTCTGATCTGCTTATAACTATAAAAGTCTTACAAAAGTTCAAATAAAAAAGAGATATCTTCTTGCCTATGCCATCATTTACATAATTTAAAAAATAGAAAAAATATTACAATGGAAAAAGATTACCCAAATTTTCCCTGGAAAATCAGCATTGTTGGGAATGTAATTATGAATATCATTGTAAGGATGAATACTGATTTTGAAACCTGGTTTGTTTCCTTTGTATGTCAAATGGTCTTTAATATTTGCAGTAATTCTTTGCTCGTCAATAAACAAACTGCAAATAAAAATACAAACTCTGCAATCATTAAACTAAATTATAGGAAGCATATAACTTCAGGAGAGAAAAAAAGCATTAATCATTTTCCAAGGGGAAACAGGCTTATAAAAAAGCAAAGATTGATATTAGTATTTGATACCAAATATTCTACATTTAATTTACAGCTATTTATTGTGCTTACAGTTAAAAAAATCCATTTTTATACATTTTTATTTGTATGGCTGTTTTTCTCGTTGCTATAAATCAATCTCATCAGTCATGTATCCAACACAAAATCTTTTAATATACTTTTCATAATTAAATATTTGTTTACAAATAAGTTTAAGAATGTTATGAAAATTTATTAAAATGATTTTTGTTATAAACTGACTACATTTAAAAAATCATATGAAGATAACCTATGAAAACTTAGTTACAAGAATTACTTACTGAATGTCTTCCAATGTGATGATTGCATATGAAAAAAACAAAGGGTTATAATCAATGTCACTGCCTCGCATATTGAACAGATCTGAAAAATAAAGTAAAAATAGGTCTTTATTTTATCTTCAAAACATCAGGATGAGTCAAACAAAATTCAGTTTTAAGACTGAAAAATAATAAAGTCAAACAGATTTAGTTTCACATAAATAACTGGTTTATTTAGGCATCACAAAGTTTTTCATATTAGACTGAATAATAATTACACTTTTCACTTGAAGTTGCAAGTATTATTCACAAATTATTTATATGAAAATAGACTCTATATCTTTATAACACACCCAAAAATAGCATCTACAAAGAAAGTTTTACTCAAGAAAATAAACAATAAAACTAAACTCTCCCCTGGTCAAAAAATGTATTTAATTATCATATTAAAATAAATTAGTCCTTATTTATACACAGCATCTACATAAATGCACAGAGCCATTTACAATGGGAATTACCAAAATAGCAACAATGTGGTTATTATCTTAGACAATACAAAGATCACAAATAGTTGTGGTCTTCCAACTATATTACAATGGTCATTCTAAAAGTAATCCCAGATATTTTATTATGCTAGTCCATGACATCAATAACCTAAAATCATTTTCTGCTTTTGCTAAAGATAGCAGTTGAGCAGAAATCTGGCAAAATAGAATCTGACATGGAAGTGTGTATGAAGCAAAAGTATATCTATAAATGCATCCGTATACAAAGAAATTGCACTCATTGACCTCCATCAGCACTTGTGGACTTGAGCACAGTTGGGTGGTGGGTAATGCATTTTAGCAGTGATGTGTGGTTTGCTTCCAATGAGTTCTAATTTTCGTGACCACAACATGTTAAAAATGGTGATGACTACATGGAAAAAGTGGTGCTCTATTCAATGATGCTATTATACTCCATCTGTTTTAGATTTCATAAAAGTAAATAGTAGGCATTACTTTTATAGCATTCCTTGTACAACTAAAATTAGATAAGTAATAATCTCAGTTTTAACATAATAATAACAATGAGAATAAATTCAAGTGAGGCTTGGGTTATATTTACAATGAAGTTGCTATCAAGCTTATTTTTGTCTTTCTTGTTGGTATAAAACAACTAGTAAATTTATCAACATTTAAAAAATTTGAAACAAAAACTGTGGATAAAGAAAATATTTACTTACAGGCAATTTCATCCAGTTTAGTGAAGACACAAACTGATGCTTTTTCATTTACCATCTTAGAGCGAACAGCTTCCACTTTCTCAGACCATGAACACCCTAGATTATTTTTATTTCATTTCAAGAATAGAGAAAAATTATAAAATTTACTTATTTATGTTTTGATTTTTTATTTATTTCCAAATAATTTTTTTTAACTCTGCAATTTATATGTAAATTATCATTACAAAATATTTTTTAAAATCTATTTACTCATGTTTCATAAAAAACTCATAAAATAATTAGTATTGAAAGCAGTTTCAGTTGTCTATATTACACTTCATATAATTTTACTTTTATTTAAATTTAAATTTGTCTTAAGCTTTGCTTTGATGCATGTGTGTGCATCTCTCTCTCTCTCTCTCTCTATATATATATATATATATATATATATATATATATGTGTGTGTATGTACCCAACACATACACATGCCTACATGCATATATACATCTCTTTCTCTCTATTGTCACAAAGAAAATTTCAATTCTTCCACTTTACAATATCATCAGGGCACTCTGCTCAATTTATCTAATAGTCTGGTGTGAGTCAGGAGTCAGGAGTTATCATGGCAACATGAGGATTGGCAAAGCGATCATCTCCTCTTGCTGTAATGGAAGCGCATTTCTGCCTCAACTGCTACTCTCTCTGTCTGTAATTCACCTCTGACATAACACTTTTATGGATCCTTGCCCAACATTGGTGTTGGGTCTGATGTGATCTGGGATTCCAGGATTTTTCAAATATCCAATCAGAACTCTGCTGACAGTATCCTAGGAAGCAATTTGCATGTCCAAATTTGGGGAATCCTTCCTCCGGAGAGTATAGGTGGCAGGCCCTCGACCTGCCCCACCTACTCACTCGTCCTCATATTTATACCTTATACCAACACCCCTCAATGGGCGTAATCTGTTTTCTCCCACATTCTCTCGTTCACCAACCTACTGCAATCGTTAATTAAAATTATCCATCTCAACCTCGCATCCTCAGAAATGTCTTTTGTCATAAAATTTATTTTTTTATCTTCCAGATCTCCCATCTTAGATAATTATATTTCTTTCTTGTCTTTCAGGAAGGCT
The DNA here is from genome assembly GCA_964036315.1 of Acanthosepion esculentum. NCBI lineage: Eukaryota > Metazoa > Mollusca > Cephalopoda > Sepiida > Sepiidae > Acanthosepion > Acanthosepion esculentum. Next base: position 68,570,806 of record OZ038481.1, on the reverse strand, counting down.
TAGACCAAACTGTTATCTTACCAAATGACCAAATGCTTTGTCATTCAAATTTTGTATTGTATTTAAAGAAATCTTATTCTTTTAGCAACACGCATATCTTCCATCCCATCAACAAGTGATATAGAATCATTTCTTTACCCTCTTCTTCACCTACTTGTAACCATAAAATTATTATCTGCGACTAGCTTGGTGGTCTCAGTCCAAAAAAATGCCAGCCCTAGTCACTTTGTGGATGTTATCACACTCCTCTCACATGTCTCTTGGGATTCACTTTAACCAGATGCCTAAGTGGATTTCAATGCTATCTTCTAGTGAGGTCCTTTACTCATGAAATGAGAAAACAAGATAAAAGTATATTTGCTTTTGTTTTTGGTATGTCCTTCAATCTATCTACTATCTTCATCTTTGTGTTCATTTTTGATTTAATTCAAGCCTTTTTTCTTTCTTCAAATTATTAGCATACTTACAGTGTCATACTAGAATATGAATGTAAAGCTAACCATGACTTAAGCTTCAGAATTAAATATTACAGATCATCGAATGCATTTCTAGAGGACCTGCAAAATTTATAGATATACATAGACATAGATGGTACAGATGGCCTGCAACTAAGAAAACTGTTTTAGCAGAAATTATGCTGGGATGGGATATTTGTTTTAGATGCCAAAATATAAAAATTCATTTGAAGAGTATTTTCTTTTTTCTTTTATAAGCCATGTCCTTTCAGTACTTTGGTTCTCCAGTCTCCCTGTCTTTTGTCATTGTCATTTGAATCTATGTCACATTATTTTTTATCCTTATTTTGCCATCTATAAACCAAACCTATTAAGTAAGATACTTGCTACATTCCCATTTCTCTTGCTTTCAAGCTGCCGTGTGAGTGTTAATTCTCCAGGTCCTATTTCTTCCAGAAATTTCAGTTAACTTTTTCTGATTGCAAGTATCAGTTTCTTTGTAGTTGTTATTTTCCTTAAAATTTTCTTGCTGTACACATGTTCTGTCCATGGTATTCTCAGCATTTGTCAGTAGAAACACATCTCTTTACCTTCAAGTTTCTTCTTCATGTGAGAAAATTGTCCAGCAATCACTCCTATATAAGAGATGAGATATTACATAATAGTTCCTCAACCTTTCCTTTGTATCTAACAATTTCCTATCTCTTATTTTATTTAGTTTACAATCTCTTATTTTGTTTAGTTTCTGAAACAAAGTCCATGGTTTATCATATCCCAGAGCAAATGCAGCTATACACCTGTAGTTGTAAAGAAAAGAAAAAAAAAACTGTCAATATAGTAGCAATAAATGTCTGCAATAGATCTCTTCTGTCTCTCGACTGCAACACTTGTAGCCAAATCACAGTTCAAATGATATTCCATCATAACAGTCCAACAGGCAACTTAGAAACGACAAAATGGGGTCACAAATCCAACCTTCACTTCTCACCAGCAAAAATGCGTGTTCGACTGCCAAGAGCTAGAAAAATCTCCTCTGTAAGCAAAAAACAACGTTTTTTATTTTTATTCACTGAGAGATTTTTCTGATTGGTCTCACCATTCAGGGGAAGGAATAACATTAGCATAGATTCTGGTCCTTAAAGTAGATTTTTGCTAACTACTTTTTGGCAATTTTTCTTCGGCAGATCGCACACAAAACACAAACTCTTTTTCGAGGTAGCTGATTATCTCTTTCACTACACTCCCCCCTGTCACATAAGAGACACCTAGGGGCGGGCCTCTTTATTCTTGAGCTTCTCCGGAGCAGGGCAACTGTTGGAGGGGATTGTGTGGTATGTTCAGAAGACACATCTTCTGGGGAGTCTTCTGACCTGACAACCTCACACATAGAGTCTTTGCCATCTAAAGCTCTACCTCCAATGGTGATTGGCATTCCATCAACCAGCACAGTGCACGAGTTACTGATTCCAGTGATATGTCCCACCTGGTACAGAGTTGTACACCAGCTATGTAAGGCTTTTACTTACACGTGATCGCCCAGGTTGTACGGCACTTGTTCTTTTATCTGTTCAGTTGAACGCCTCATGTCAATGCCTCTTAGCCAGACTTTGTACCAGTAAATCATGTTGGCTGGCACAGTTGAGGGTGACAAATTGTCTTTAGGGGTAATGTTGTGCCAATACACCGCTCCCATTATGGAAGACTGTTTCTATCTTTAAATAGTCCAGTGCGGAATGCAGTGTCGTTGTCAGTGAAGAGTTCCGTCAGAGTTCCACGTTCAAAGAACAATGCCCGCAAGTGGACAATCACATTTGCGGAATCCTGTTGACGCAGACATCACCAAATAGTGAATTAGTTGGGCCACAATCAGGGTTAGATAGTGAGTTCCATTATGATGGGTGACATCCATTCCAATATGGTGCCACAATTTGCTCACATTCAGTTGCTGGATTGATGGCCTGACACTCCTTGCATTCTCTAATCACTGCCCTGCAGCTTTGGATATAGAGTGATCAATCTGCCTCACGAAATATAGAGTCCATTTTACACCGAGATGTCTGCTTTGGCAATGCAGAAATTTTAGTAGATCTGAGTTACAGTCGCTTGCTGATGTTGCACAGGCACACGTGTCCTACCAGCTCCACCTCTTTCTTAACAGCGTCAAGCCATCTATGGGGCACCCTTATTAAATTATCTGCTTTGTTCCAATTCGATCTAACCAGCAGTATAGCAATTGATAAGTTGTACTCACTTACCAACTATCTCAGTGTGTCTAGCCGCCTTTGAAAAAGCATTTTGCTTGCAGCCTTTATACCTATCCTGGACTTCCCTGTAAGAGTATCTACTATCCACTTATGCATGCATGCAGAATCCGTGAACAAATGCAACACATTTGCATTCCATTGAAGGGCCACGGTTACTCCTTTAATAACAGCGCCCAATTCCAGCAGGTTGATATGTTGTGTATCATTCTCGGGATGCAACCAACATGCGTCTTCCACGACAATTCTATTTCAAGGGACACTCCTGTTGCAAGCTCATGTCGACCCAGATATCAAATTCACATCCGTCAATGCATCATTTACCATGTACGTAGTCATCTTGACGCACCCTGGTAATGACTTCTGTTGTCATGTATCTAAGGGGAGCATCATTTGTTTTGTCATACCAGCTGGAAGTGACAGCAGTCACCCTACATTTGATAAAGTCAGTTGCAATGCGGATCCAACCACCCACAGGAAAATGTCCCACCAGATTTCCACATAACGAGAACATGCTGCATCATGCCATGTGTTTGGGAATATCTGGGAGCTTGCTTCCACGTTTCCAGCAAAGCATGTTATTCTCCCCCGAGACCTGCAAGCCAAGCACACAAGCACCATCCTCCAGTCATTCTGGGTTCTTACACTTGAGCCCAAAGTCAGCAAGATGCTGTCACACCTGCCTAGCGGGCACTAAGGTTTCATTGGTGTAGATGGTGTCAATGTAAGCTGACATTGCTTGACGAATTGTCTTATCCTTGGATAGCACAGCACCCACAATGGCTTTCATGATGGCTGGCACAACATTGAGCCCAAATTCCATTCGCATTAGGCAGTATCTCCTCCCATTAAGGATCACCATCTGAAATGGCCACAGTGACTGGTGTACGCGTACCTTCAAGTAGGCCTTTTGAAGGTCAATCACAGAGACATTGTACCCCTTTCTTCTCCATTCTCTCAATTTTTGTGCACACACATCAGCATGAGCTGTGTATCTGCCTATATGTTTGTTCAGTTCTCTATAATCTAGTGCGGGGCGTACCTTTCACTTGTTCTTCTGTACTACAGCCATTAACAGGATGAGGCCTCTTGGAAGACCAAGCTCTTCCTCAGGATATGGAGTCAGCCATCCATTGTCCAGCCACACCAGCAAATCACACTGGTATTCTTCGTTGACGCGTTCGGGCACTGAGTACTCAGTTCTGGAGCTTCTCTGGTGGGTTATTTTCCAATCATTTCCACATATCTTCATCCTTTGGTCGAACTCTGTGCTAAATTTGGGCCTGTTGATCCTCAAAGCAGCACAGATGGGCAGACTAGAAAACTTGACTTCGCCCACCTCTGTGATGCATACTCAGCCCAGCTACTTAATAATGTCCATCCCAAGGAGCAGGTAAAAACCTAATAATGCGCTGTCCACGACCAACAAACTGACTGTGACAGGGTCACCATTGTTGATACTGAGTTTGATGTTTCCGACTCCCCAGCTCCTGAGAGCCTTTCCATCAGCCATTAGTATGTCCATCTTTTGTCTGCTCCACTGCCGACAAATCGATTTCATTCGTGAGTGACTGAGAGCAGCCCAAATCTACTAAAGTGGTACGTGTCATTCCATTGATGCACACCTTAATAACAGGAAGCACCTCTTTCATGCTCGGTGCAGGGAAGAGACCAGCTCTGATGTTGCATCCCCCATTCAATTTCCCGGACACTTAGAGGCAATGTGACCTACTTTATGACATTGAAAACATCATAGATCGGGACGTGCCTTTCGTGCCAACCCGCTTCGCATTCTTCACGTTGATAGCAGCAGTCTTTAGCAAAATGATTCGGCCCAGAGCACCAATAACAGGTGACATCGCTATGGCAATGGATGGCTAGGATTGGATCCTCTTTGACTTCAATTGGTTGAACGACTGTGGCCACCAGTTCATCAGCCTCTTTTTCATCGATCATGATAGCGCAAGCTCTGGGCAACAACTGGTTGAGCATCATGTCTTCCATTATGGATGATGCACAGAGTATTTGCTTAACATGACTAGGCAATCCAGACACGAAGGCACAGGTCATCCATTCTTCAGGAAGCAGTGTAATTGGTACAATGAGCTTCTTTAATTCCACCAAATATACATCTACTGTCTCACCAGGCTGCAGATGACATGTCTGGAATTGGTCATAGGCCACGAACTGGTCAGTTCCAAATGCAGTTAGTAGAGCGCATTTTATTTGCTCATTGTCACTTTTCTGTTCTTTGCTCAGCTGCCTATACACAGCAAGGATGCCACCTTTCAAGCACAGTGGAAGAATCCATTCAATCTTTCTGATCTTGCATAATTTGCAGACCAGTTCCACATTTTCAATCCACTTAACAACAGGCTGTCCACTCATATCACCACTGAATTCAGCAATCAGTTTTATGTTGAACAGTCTTTCCACCATCTTGCTCGAGACAAAGTAAATGCCTAAATAACTTGTAGTTGTAAAGAAAAGAAAAAAAACTGTCAACTTATCGTAGCAATATACGTTTGCAAGAGATTTCTTCTGTCTCTCGACCGCAACACTTGTAGCCAAATCACAGTTCAAATGATAGTCTGTCATAACAGTCCAACAGGCAATGTAGAAACGGCAAAATGGGGTCTCAAATCCAACCTACACTTCTCATTAGCAAAAACACGAGTTCATCCACCAAGCTCAGAAAATCAAATCTTTCACATAAGTGAAAAACAACGGCTTTTATTCACTGAGAGATTTTTCTGATCGCTCACGCCATTTAGGGGAGGGAAGAACATGAGCATAGATTCTGTTCCTTAAAGTAGATTTTTGCTAACTTTTTTTTCTTCAGCAGATCGCACACAAAACACAAACTCTTTTTCAAGGTAGCTGATTATCTCTTTCACTTCAACACCTAATAACCTAAAGATTTGTCTGACCACAAATTAAGGCAGATGTGACATCATAGGCAAAGTCATGCTTGAAGTGTCAGAAAGCCAAAATTGGTTGCCATACTCATGTGTTTCTGGGCATATTTCCAATGCCTGATAAGAGATTTAAATACATTCATATCGACATCAACAGACCATTTCCTACATGTGAAGGTCAATCTTATTAACATGCATTGACAGATTCTCTCAGCATACACGACAGTCAAAACATTCCTTGTGGGCTGGTTAGCAAGATTCAGTGAGCTAGAAATTATCAAATTATCACAGCCAACAGAGGTCAAAAATTTCAATCCAGACTATTTCACAAAATCTCACAACTTCTAGGAACCAGAAAATATCCACACTACAGAATACCATCCCCAAGCAAATGGTATGGTAGAACTCGTTGACATTGGTATGATTTTTTGCTGTGTGTAAGAAATGCATTTGATTGCTGATGAGTATGAAACTATTTTGACAAAGAGATTCCAGTTCTTCTTGGCAAATTTTTATAGCCAAGAACCCAAGGGGTATCTTTACTCAAATGTTGCTCCTTGTTGGCAACAGACATGCTTCACAAACCTGGCAGCCAGACTATCTGTCTTGGTATGTGTTACCATAAAAGTTAATTGGGGCTTTATTTTTATTCTCTAATTACAAGTTAGATTAATAGTTGAGAAAAACAGAAATATTCTATAAATTCATTTTGTCCTTGCAATTTGGGTGTTTTAAGTATGTTTTCATTTGCATCAACAAGCAGAACAATGAAGAGTCACCTTTGTGTTAATGAATAGGATTCATATCTCACTCTTAAACTATGTCACCAACAGAAACCAGAAGTTTGTCTGCATTTAGATATACTAATGAGCCAATCTAAGGAATTAGATTATGTCCTCCTGATTACATTGAGAACTTCCACCTACTATCATACTCTAATCTTCTTGGCATTCTAGATGATGTATAAATACAGCATATGATGCTAGAATCAAAAAGAAGTTGGGCAACTGATAGATTTTAACTCTATAACGCTCTTTTAAAAGAATGCAAGAAAGCAAACTTTGATGTCTGTAAGCAACAGGTGCATAGGCTTGGTCATGACTTCAGTGTGCATTTGGGATACAATTTATTTTGAACTGATCATAAAAAAAAGACAACATGAGGTTGAAATTACAATATGCAAATCATCATATATTGTAATAGACAATATTGTACAAGTGTCAGAAAGACTGATGGCTGCCGACATTGATGTCCATGGCTGTAAGATGCAAGTAAAAGTGTAATTTCAGAAAAGGAAATATAAATAAACTTTGTATATCAGAAAAAAACAGAAAACTGTTCATTAAAGAGGATTTTAATGCTACCCCAAGTATTTTTAAATACCACTGTTCCTTTGAAATTGAAGCCTCAAATAGCTAAAGAGAATTATTATTAAACTTTTTGTTACTCAAAAAGATATTACATCCTTAATAGATGGTTCAACCACAGAAATAGAACACATACCAATATATATCCAGTCATTACAAAGTCCATCTCCAAACATATACAATAATGACTCTACTGATGAGGAAGTTAAGAAAGCTATTAAAACTAAGGAATAATAAAGCATTACTTGACACTGAGGCTGAACTTTTGAAAATAGCTTACTTTCTCCCAAATTCAATATCAGTTTTCTCAATTTTATAAAAAAAAAGTCTGGAATCATAAATGCATACTAAAAAAGTAGAGTTTATCACACATTAATGCACTATAGAAATAAATTGGTAAAACTCAAGACCCCCACACATCCAGTGGTATCTCAACTGAATCTATCATGGTGAAAGTATTAAAATATTAATTCATCATTTTATGAAAGTCAACTCTTCAGAACTTAATTTGGTTTTCAGTCTGGTAAAGGCTGTAATGATGACATATATATCATCAAAAACCTCCAGAAAATTGTATATAAATATACAAATAGAAAATAGTATACCAGCTATGTCAATGTCACAGCAGTATATGACCACACCAATAGAGACAACCTCTTCTTATCCATTCCAGGCTCTAAATCCACTGAATGCAATGATCTAATAGAAGAACTGTATCAGTTTACAAAATGTTTTTACATGTCTGGCAAGGATCCAAATACAGAAACATTTTAGACCTCATCAGGAATACGGCAAGTAGGAGATGAGAGCCCTAATCTATTTAGTCTTTTTCTCGATTACACACTGCACATTTACAAGCACAGATGTGAAGAGATGGGCACTGATCATTTAAGCATTCCATACTACATCCCAAATGGATCTACTAAGAGAAAACAACAATCTTACTTTCTATCCCAAGGCCAATGTACTGATGATGAGGGGAGGGCTATGCCGATGATATAAGTATTCATAGTTGGGATAACAATGATCTTCAACAAGAAAATAAACATCCTCTACCAAGTGTTCCAAGAAATATTGTAGACGGTAAAAACAACACAAAAACAAATAAACAAAGTGATAAGAGCTGTTCTTCTCTGCCGTCGCTACAAAGAAAGAGATTGCAAGACTCCTTTTCTCGGCCATTACACAGGACAGTCATGAAACGGACACCCAAATCAAACGTACCGGCTATAACTGCCTCTTAGTACGCCAGTCAGTTCGCACGTCCGACTCTGTTTCACGAAGTCCGCCGAAAGACTGCTGTCTCCTGTGCCGCTAACGTCTCTCCTTTTTATGGCACTCCAACACTGCCAAAATTTGCATGTGTTTTGACGCAATCTTGTTCTGAACGAGACCGGCGCGCATAAAACGCGTCTTCACAAGCGGCCATGTTTCTTGCAGGATTCGCCACGCAGGCAAGACACGTTCGTACGCGTTTCGAGTTCCGGGGTAAGTCATCACAAATATGACTTAAGATAAATATTTACAAAATAAAATATGTGATCTGGAATTGGAATGAAAGCAGTGATGGCACATACCTTAAATCCATCATAAAAATTATGAATGTGGAATTAGTAAATACTAAATATTTTAAATACCTTTGTATATGGATGAGTTACAACAAATTTAGTATAGATGATTAGGAAATTGAACATAGAATAGGCTGTGCTAGAGTTAGTTTCACATAACACTACAAATTGTTACAAATCAAAACATTAACTGGAGTTATGTTCTTAAATAGCCCAGTCAGATCAAGACTTTCATATGGTTGTCATGCATGGCACCAATCCCATTCAGAAATATCTAAATAGACATAGATATCTGTATACAACTGCTTTATCAGATCAATGATTAAAAATGGATTTGAGCAAGTGAAGCCTATGGGTCTTGGCAAAGACCATCCTTCTTTGACTGCTGCAAGAGAATAACAAAGAACTGAACCAAATAATAGAAATCACTTGAGGAATATCAACAGCAGCAACAACAAAAATGGATATCACATATAACTCAAAGAGAAAATAATGACATAATCAAGATGTTGACATTCCACACAACTTCAAATAAAAGGTTAGGAATTAAATCCCCATCAATAGTGGAAAGAGCAATAATTAAATCCCCATCAATAGTGGAAAGAGCAATAACAGCTACTGGAACCTATTTTCTTGAAAAATTATTTTAAGGGTGTTAGAGAATGAAAATCTTTGAGCAAAGTTATCCTCCTTAGACCAAAGGGATGAAAAAATGGGTTTTTCCCCTGTTTTAAGCCACAGAGCATTCTGGGTAGGGAGTTCAGCCAGGACACCACGGTGAGCTGGACAGATCTTGTAGGCCCACATCTTATTACATATCCAGTGCCTCCACTCACCATCCAAACTGTATTTCATTTAATAAAGTTTGTTAACAGTTTATCTTTTTGTTCCATCTTCATATCTTTCTTCACACAACCACATTTCATCCCCTGGGAACATAACAAAGAAAAAGATTTTATAAATTTAAACTGGGAGGAGTTCTGGCTGCTCACTCAATGACTGCTAAATGTTTCCTTATAAGGAAAAGGCTAACATTACCATCAGCATTAGTCACCACTGCACAAAGCAATGCTTTTAGGACACAAGGCCAAGATCAGATTATGTGGAGACTACTTAGTTACAAGGAATCCTCAAATAGAAACTCATCACCAGCTTATATGACTTCCATATTTTTGCACAAGCAATGAGATAGATATTATTTTCCAGAAATTGATTTGGTTAATGTCTACAGTTAAATTGGATTAGGAGTAGATATGTTCGCCTCTTGTCTGGTTCACACACCTCCCTGGTTTTCTGAACAGGGGTAGAGGTTTATCCCTTGTTTCCTGTTTAGGATTGGGTTTCTGGTTCCTTCTAAAATCTTCTCATTCTCTTTCACTCTCAGTAGCTCCTTGCATCTTAGTGGAATTATCACCTTACTTGGAGTGAATTGATAAAGAAAAAATTCTGAATGCCAGAGAAAACTTAGCATTCAATATCCAATATTCTTCAAGCAAACACTATTTAGAATAAAATCAGCACCAGAGTATTTTTCATGTTCCTGTTTATATTTTAGGTAACTTTTCCTCTCTATTAACCACCACAAGGATCCATCCCTGCATCCCATTAGAATGTCTGATGACCAACTTCTCAAGAGCTCCTCCCTGCGGCTGCTCGGTCTCACGCTGTCTGCTGATCTGAGATGGAACAAATACATCGAGTCAGTTGCATCAGCCACCGCAAGGAAAGTTGGTTCTCTGTGCCGAGCCAGGAAATTTTTCTCAAAGGAATCGATCCTTCAAGTCTATAAATCGACCATTCGCCCTTGCATGGAGTATTGCTGCCATATATGGTCTGGGGCCCCTGCTGGTTGCCTCAGGGTTCTTGATAAGATCCAGAGACGGATAGGCAACGTGATTGGCCCTAATCTGTCATCTCGTCTGCAGTCGCTCTCTCAGACGTGATGTTGCCTCGCTCTGACTTTTTTACAAGTACTTCCACGGTAATTGCTCTGAGGAGTTGCGTTCGCTTGTCCCCAGGCCTCGTGAATTTAAACGCCCCACGAGGCTGGCATCCCGCTCCCACCCCTACACCGTGGAAACTGTTAGATGTAGACGTTTCTTCTACTCCAATAGCTTCATGTCTCGCACATCTCGCCTATGGAACTCCCTTCCCTATTACTGTTTCCCTGACAAATACAATCTCCAACGGTTTAAGTGTAGCGTCAATCGACATCTCCAGTTGCCTTGATCTATCCACTTCCCTTCTCCACATCCTTTCATTTTTCATTCCTATCTGCTCTCGCTCCGGATCTTCTGTGCCCCCCTTGCCTTGCCACTCCTATCTGCTCTTCCTCCAACCCTTCTTTAACCCCTTGCATGATAGTGGCCTCCGGCCTTGCTTGTGGTGATAATGTTTATGTTATTATTAAGAGAAAGAACAAGCAAAACTTTATTGTCAAAATGTTTATGTTATTATTAATAGAAAAGAACAAAGTATTTTTTAATTATTTTTTAATTTTTTCCTTCTTTTTAGAACATTCTAACTTTTGATTAAAAAAGCTTTGTTTCTCTTTGTATCAGCGGAACTACTAAATAACAAAATTTTAGCACGTTTTTTTTGTATGACAGACATTAATTTGGAAAATCTTGCAAAAATAAAAATAATTGTCAGATTTTAATGAAACTTTTAGAAACTATTCACAAATGATGGACATTATTATAAATATGTTTTCCTTTTGTAAAATCATGGCAAAAATATTTTTTATATTTATTACCCTACCCCCATAATTAATTTTATGAAAATTCTAGAAACTCATTATCATACAATTTAGTGATTAGTTAAAAGCACAAGGCTTTGAGGAAAGCAAATCATGTATTTTTTTTATTTTTTTTAATCAGACTACCTCTACCTGAAAACAGCTCTGAATTGTAACATACAAAACTCAATAAAACAAAGATATTTAATTTCAAATGTTTTTAGTTGCTTTCAGTTGTTTTTAACAATAATGGATAATATTGTCTGAAAGCAAAAAACTTTTTTGATGAAAAATGAATTTTTAAAACAATTATTTGTTATTTCTTAAATTATTTTATTATTTTAACATTAAAGTTGTTAAATATTCTAAAATTACTGAAAATGGTGTACAGTTTATTCAATGGTGTTATTAAGTAGATCTATCTTTACAGATAATAAATTGTAAAGCTTATTACAATCAACAGACCACCAGTGTATTGAAAATCCAATTTCGCATGGCTTTTGTGTCCATAAAATGACTGTAATTCAAATGTACAGAAAACCATACATAAAAACCTCACGTTAAGTGTTGTTCCCCTTTGTTACAGCCCTTATTTTTGCGAATTGTTCATGCGAAACATGTGTGGAGAAGTTAATTTGATTTTTCAATTTCAACTGAGAATGGTACCTACATGTATATAGGTACCTCCAAAAATTTGTATACCTGTTTAAATGTATTTTTCATAAAGAAAAAATCTGTTTTGAAGCTTTCCCCCAGCTTCAGTTGAAAGCTAAAGGATTAAATTTTCTAATTCCAGGAAAAAAAAATACTGTGGAGTATATCAAATAGAAATTTGAATAATTTTTAGTTAATACTTCCAAAAAACCATTCGAAACGGCCATTTTTAACTTTTTTAGAGAAATATAAACAAAAATTATTTTTTCGTTTTTGAAAATCCTGCTAAAATAAAATATACATTTCTGAAACATTACTTTTATAAAATTAGCAAATTTAAAGATAAATTAATCTGTTCTGAAACAAATATCACTTACTTATAGCATAAAATTTGCTAGATGTTTATTTCTTGACCTCGGGGTCTTGTTATTTTCATGTCTCCATCGATAATTTGATAGCTGAATGTGTTGACAGGTTTAGTATGGTTCACCAAAATTGACTTAATTTTATGAATTCTAAGTAAGAGCGTTTTTTTTTGTTTCTTATAATAGTTAAAAAATACTATAAAAATTTCTTACATTATTGAGTTACCTCCATAATGGTATTTCAATATTTAATAGCTAAGATAATGATAAATAATTTTATTAATTATTAATATTACATTAAGTTATTACATTTTTAATTTAATAACTAAGATAATAATTAATAAAATTATTATTATATTAATAATTACATTATGTCAGTTATTAATTGTTTAAATTGATAAATGAGATAATTTTATTATCTCAATTTAATTTTTTAATTTAATAACTGAGAGTGAGATAATTTAATAACTATCTCGCTCTCAATTATTAAGTTTTTAAATTGATAACGGAGATAATATAATAATTTTAATTATATTATCTCAGTTATTAAATCAAAAATTAAATTATTAACTTACTGTCAGTTATTAAATTTTTAACTAAGATAATATACTTATATTCTTTATTATTAATTGCTATACTTTGATGGTTATGAATTGTTAAAGTTATTTTATTTAACTTGGAAAAAAGAAAAACTTAAAATTATAAAAAGAAACAAATAAAAATATTTTTCTTAACTAAGTAAAAAATTAATAAATAAAACAAATTATGCATGACGCACACTATGAAAAGTATATACATTATAAAGTAAAACATACATTTGCTATGAATACATAGCAAAATTAAAAATATTTAGTGAAATAGGAAAAAAAAAACTTTAGAAATCATCCCTTCAAGATTTAAAAAGAAGCCTGTTGAAACATAGGACAATGAAACACTAAAGTGAAATGAAAGTATTGCTCACAGCCGAAAACCTTTATGTCAAGGAGTTTTCTCTAAGCTTTGAAACATGTGACCTTTTAACCATAATATCACTTATGATACACCATACTAAAGAAAAATATAACAAAAAATATCTTTAATTATGATAAAAAATTTTGAGAGTATGATTTGTATTAAGATTTTAGTTTTTGCTTAGTAAATAAAGTCTTCAATTAATAAATTAATAACCTATCTTGTACTCTGGAAGAATTTTAAAACTTAAAGAAAAGTAAAAACAATTCTTAAAAAATTAAAGAAAATGCAAACAATTCTTGTAAAAATTAATTATTCATCGAAAAAAAATTTTTTCTTCAGACAATAATGTCCTTAATGTATATTATTTATAAATAAAAATCAAGTAAAAGCCTACCTAATTCAATAATTAGATAATTTTATTGCAGTTTTTATTTTACGATTTGGAGCAGATTTTTAAAAGTTGGGATTAGTTGTGAAAAAAAAAATTGATGATTTACTTTCTCCAAGGAGTCCTACTTATAAGTAATATAAAACAATTTGCAAACTATTTGAAATTCTAGAAAATTTCATAAAATTAAGTTAGGGGTGGGGGATAACAGATGTAAAAAAAAATATATTTTTACCAAGATTTTCTAAAAATAAAAATTTCAAAAATAAATTCATGAATTTTTAAAAATGAAAAATCTTTCTGAAGCTTTTATTTTAGTTTTAATTTAAGCTAACAGACCAAAAATTAGTATAGGAAATTTTAGCATATTTTTTGCAGTGAAAAAAATCTTTGTAAATAAATATCAGTTATCCCCACTTGTTTAATTTTAAGAAATTTTGAGAAATTAAAGTTTGTGGAGTTTAATGTTTATATTAGTTAAAAGCAGATGTCCTTGGAGAATTTAAATCATCAATTTTTTTTTATAAAACAGGACCCCCAGTTACCAAAAATCTGTTTTGAATTATAAAATAAAAAATGCAATAAAGTTAAGACATTATTTAATTAGAAAAGTTTTAATTGCTTATAGGAGTAAGATATATTATGAACACTATTGTGCAATTTTTTCAATGAATAATGAAATTTTATGAGAATTATTTTCATTTTTTTTTAATTTTAATTATAATAATTTATAAAATTTCAAATCTTTTAAGATTCTGTCTTACTTTGTAGAGGTTAGGTGATATTGTTATTAAGTACAAACTATATTTACTAATCAAATGGAAAAGTACAATTTAGCAAACCCCAATATTTTAAAATGAATTTTGAAGATATCTGTATGTGTATAAAGTTTATACATATTTATACTATGTACATACAGACAATTATACACAACATTATCATAAAATATGAGTGATAACTATAGTAAATTTAAAGCCAAAGTACCTAAAATTAAAAAAACATTAGATTATGGAGAATATTTTCCTAAATTTTTAAGATTATTAGGTAATTAAAAATTAAATAAAAAAGTGTTCACATTATATTCCTAAAGTAATTTTTACAAGTATAACCACCATAGATAAAAATTAAATAAACTTTCATCTGTCTGTCAAATAAATAAACAGGTACCTCCATGTTAAAAAATACATAAAGTGGTTGGCTCATCTGCCTTTGAGTGCAGTCGAGCTGGGTAGAGAGAGGTCAGAGACTGGAAGTGACGTCAGAGATTGGAACCAAACACCCGCTAACATATTTTGTTGATATAAGTACGAAGAAGTGAATTACTCCTCCAACAATCTAAGACTGCTACTGCTACTATTATTACTACCACTGGAAACGGAAACGTCGAACAAGCTACAATAATCAAAAGGTTGTTTTTGGGCTCGTCTGTCAAGCTGGGTGGAGAAATATCAGAGACTGGAAGTGACGTCAGGGATTGGAACAAAACCCCCACTAACATGTACTGTTAATATAAGTACCGATGCTTCTGCTACCACAAAGATTACTACTACTACCGAGAAGGAATGCAACTATAAACTTTAGCTACAATAATCAAAAGGTTGTTTTTGGGCTCGTCTGTCAAGCTGGGTGGAGAAATATCAGAGACTGGAAGTGACGTCAGGGATTGGAACAAAACCCCCACTAACATGTACTGTTAATATAAGTACCGATGCTTCTGCTACCACAAAGATTACTACTACTACCGAGAAGGAATGCAACTATAAACTTTAAGCCGCGCACAGAAATCTTTATCTCTCCATCGCAAGAGTCGTATATCATTCTGAGACGATTTCACAACAAGCTAATCACAACCCACTCTCTGTGTCTAGAATCCAGTGTATGAGTTTTACGCCAATTACTTTTCTTTTCTGTAACCTTTTCTTTTCTATACTATTCTTTTCTGCTATATAAAAGACATTAACAACTCAACCATTGAATAGATGTTTGTCCGGCTTTCTGCAGATATATATTTTTTTTGGTGCATTCTAAATTTCTTAGCACAGACTCTTCAGCTGTGTCTACATCTTCAGTCGACTGTGAATGGATGAACATCACTTCTGCTTTCTGGATCAAACCAAACACAACGTGGGCAGGAAGCAGGATTAAACCACTGGACCAGTCGAATGATCTACAGATGCTCAGGGGACCTACGGTCACTCCCTTAAGTTCATTTAAGACCAAGTAGACACCTCAACCCAGAGAGTAAGACGTCGGAGGTTGAGGGGCTGGAGCAAAAGTGCTAGAAATTGTATTGTAAATAAATGTGTTTTCCTTTAAGATTTTGTGCAGAGGTCACCTTGTTTTTAAAGTGTCTTGGAGTTGGTAGGAAAGCAAAATTTTTAATTTTTATATTGCTACTCTGGCCCTCTTGAACTTCCAAGGTAATTCTCCAGCACACTCTCCCTTGATCTCCTGATGACAAAAGTGGCAGCCTGGTGACAATCACCTTCACCAGAAGCTTCTTTGCAAAAGCAGAGGAGGGTGTTCAGATTCCTCCTTGGGCGAACTGTCCAACTCGATATCTCCATTGTCATGCAGCAGACTCTCCAACCTGCTCTCTGAAGATGTTATGCTATCAGAGTCTTCCAACATGGTGACACTGCGACATGAGCACAGATCCTTCACATAGCAGGGCATTCCATCCTTGAGACAGGACTGTAGACAGCTTCCTGGACATAACAAGGCATCCTGGCCACAATTTGCTTCAATGTATGGTGACATTGCTCCATTATGTCATTCCCAGCTGGGATGTACACACAATGGAATTGCAGATTTATTCCCCAATCATGTGCAAAAGCTTTGAACTCCCTGCTGCAGAAGGCTGTGTCATTGTCCGTAAAGAGCTCATGTAGTAGGCCTCACTCAAAGAACACTGCCTCCAGGTGTTGAATCACGCTTCTCAAGTCTTGTCTCGCCAACTGCTCCCAAATGGAAAAATGAGCCATCTGTGAGCATTAAGAAATGGCAGGCAACATGATGTGTGATGTTTATTCCTAACCTCTTCCAATTTCTATTCACCACCAGCTTTACATTCTCCCAGTTGATTGATGCTGGGTCTATAGATTGGCATTTTTTGCACACATGTACTGCTGACTTAACAGCTGTTTTTGTTGTTGCTAAGCAAACTATTCTGGCAAAGTAGGTGGTGCTCCATACTCCTAAGTGCCCGCTGCCTCAGTGGATAGACATGATTCTGCCCATGTCCAGCTCATCCATGTGGACAGCACCAATCAGTGGCCCAAGTATGTTTTCGTTGTTCATCAGGTTAAACCACCACTGCAGCACCCACAGCAGTCAGTCGGCCACGTTCTGAATTGATGTAGCCAATGTCACATCCGCAATCAGCTTGTACTCCTTCACCAGATCTAGTGTACTCAACCACCTCCTGATGAACATCTCACTTGCTACTTAGATATGCATTTGCACCTTCTCGGTCAGGGGTCAGGGTGTCCGATACCCAGTGGTACACACACAGAGCGTCCGTCTTCATGTGCAGCACCTTGCCCCTGCCACTGTTGATACCTTTCAGCATAATATCCAATTCGGCTAAATTTATATGTTGAGCATCACAGCTAACAAGCATCCTCCAGCACTGTCCCATGCCTCTCCAATGCTACAGTCTCAAACATCATACGCTGCAGGAGAGTGTCCCTCACATCATCATCCCAGCCCTTTGTGACCAAACTGGCTCTCCTCTTGATTATTGCACAAGCCGCACGAAGCCACTCACTTACCAGGTGGTGCCCAACAAGCTTCCCACAGAGGGAGAGCATGGTCTGTTGCATAACAATGTCAGGAACTTCTGGAACCATGCTTCCACTACAGTTCACAGTGTTCCATTCCAATGGTCAATCCCGGCACCCATGCAACTTTCGCCAGTTGTTCTGGATCCTTGCATTCTAGCCCAAACTGAGCCAACTGTTCTCTGATGTAGGTCACAGGCAAGATATCTTCATTGACATAGATGTCGTTGATGTAAGCTGATGCTACACGGTCAATGGCTTCTTCTTGCAACATCACTGTGCTGACAATGGCCTTCATGATAAGGGGAGCCACATTTAGGCCGAATCCCAAACATGTCAGGTAGTACCATTTCCCATCAATCTTCATGGTCTGGAATGGACACAGCATCTCATAGTCACATTCTTAGAAGTACACTCTCCCAAGGTCCAGCAGAGATACATTTGATCCTTTCTGCTATAATTTGCATAGCCTAGCTGCACAGACATCTGTATTAGGGGTGAAAGTGTTAACATGATGGTCAAGCTATCGGTAGTCAATCACTAGACATACCTTTGCTTTATTCTGCTGCAGTACAGCCATCAGAGGAATTAACCCTTTGGTCATCTTCATCCATCTCCATGTAGAGGGCCGGTGTGTCCCTCTCCAGATACAATGGCAGCAGGCTTGCCAAATCATCCACCAGCTGAAGTCTCACCTTTTTCAGCCATGCTATGTTTTCCTCACTAATAAATGGCTTTATCATGTCTCTGTATATGTGTACCTTCGGCATAGTAATAGTGCTGAAATAGCTTGTAGCAGGAAACCATTCCTTCTGTAGCACAGACACTGGAACAACACTTGCAATGGACTCTTGTTTAGCACACACCACAATGCACCAACCTGACCTGTGCTGAGTGCAAAAGCTTACTGACATCCCAACAAACACTCACCTCCTTTATTCGGTTTTGCCAAGCCAAAAAATTAGCAGCTTGCACATGCTGCCAGACTCGGTTTGGTTCAGTGACACATACGCCATGTCATTCCAGCACCAATGCTCATACAGTTTACCTCACTCACAATTTGCTCTTCTTATGCACAAATTTAGTCTATGCCACCCTGGAATTCTAGGACATCTGAGTTAATTCTCCAGCACAGCTCCCCAAAGTCATCTGCTTATATCACTTTGGCCCAAAACTGGCATGGGTTCTTGGGATTTGTTGATTCTTTAATTTTTACATTAATTCTAATAAAGTCTTTCTTTGTTTCCTATTTCTGCTTTCATAATCAACTTTCCAAATTTGGAAAATTATCCATCTTCCTTGGGAATAGATACAAGGATTGCTAACTCCCACCAACTACACTTCACCACCACTTCATACAGTCAGTTATATGTCATACCTGATACACGCTTAGGTGATCATGTATCTTTCGATACATGACTGACAAGGCCATTTTTTCCTGCAGTAGGTTGCCATTTTTTTCTGCAGTAGACCAGTTGCTATCCAAGGCTATAGAACGCAGTCGATCCTGCTACTTACCCATAGCTGGGGGGAGAAGAGAAGGATTATACCTTTCCCAAGGGTATTAGTTCATAAGGGAATGTAATGAATTCAACTGAAATTCGAACTCAGCTCTCTAACTCCACAATCCAAGCCACTGTCCATTACTCTATCATGCCTCCATACAGACAGTGCCAAATTCTCCTCACTTCTACCCTTCTAGCATTCAACCACTTCTCAGGACATGCATAACTGTCTTTGTGACAAATCTAATTTTTAAAGCATGTAGGTAGAAGGGCAGAATTCCATTCCTGTCATTAATTTAAATTCTCTGAATCTTTTCTATTTTCCTGGAATTATCTCTGTCCAGCAAAAACATAAGCCTATGATAGAACCAATGATAGAATTTACTTTCATAACTCCAGCCTTAATCATACAGTACATTCGACCTGTTAAGACAAGTTCATTCTCATTTAACCTTCTGAGCAAGAGATAAAATTATTTCCCAATTTGTTTGCATCAATGAAAATGTATTTGTGATGTAATGAATTAACCAGTCACCCACATGAATGATTACACTATAGGTAGTAAGTACCTATAAAGTCAACTGTCTAAGAGAGGCTCAGGGAAGAGTGAGAGCGAGACGACGCAAGTACATCCGACCTTCCAATTAGTGGCACTCACTACTAGACTGACTTATGTGTATAACTGTGCCGTATTTCATATTGTACTGGTTGTGTACAATAAACCTTTCTTCTATTATCCACCTGGTGTTAAGTATTTATTCCCTTAGCACAGAATATAACAATTTGTTTACCTAAATTCTCAACAAAGAGACTCTCTGTTTTCTAGCCCTGAGCTGGTCATTGTCTCAGCAAAAACATAGGCCAGATCAACTGCTTATTATGATGGATCAATTTTCATAATCTTAACCTTCGCAGCAGGTTCATTCTCTGTTTTCATTTATCAATTCATTTTTGCTAACAAAAATATAATTCTCATCAGCTTTTCTGTTCACCAGTGATATGTGTTTTCCTAATTTCTTCAAAAAGAGATAAGATTTTTCTCCAAATTTGTTTTCTTCTGCATGCCAGACTCTTGAAAGATAAGAAAAATAAACTTTAGAAGAGAAGAAATTCAGACAGTACCATTTTCACCAAGGAAAATTTTTCCACTCAATCTCTTTCTTCCAGCCTATATTCCTTTCCTGCTCAGAATCAATGTTTAACCACCTCACAGCCTCAGTGTCACACTTCCTTCTGATGCAAGAAAAACAAGATTTTTTACCAAAAATTTCGAACATTCTAAAAAGGACCAAAAAATATAATTCAATAATCAAGAAATTCATTGGCCTTTCTGCAAAGATTTTGATGACAAAAATATATTAAGTTTGGGGCATTTTTCATCATGTTATGCTCAATTTTTTTAATGAATCAGTGGAGGTACTTAAATAAAAGTAAGACATTATTTAATTAGAAAAGCTTTTAATTGCTTATATGAAAAAGACACTATTGTCTTAAGATAAAAATGTTCAATGAATAAAGAATTTTTACAAGAATCGTTTCCATTTCCTAAAGTTTTAAATCTTTTAAAATTCTGTAGGTGATATTGTTATTAAGTATAAACTATATTTACTAATCATAAATGGAAAAGCTTACAACAATTTAGCACCTTCCACTAGTATCTTAAAAAGAAATTTATATTTTTTTTATATGTGTATAAACATGCTGATTATTGTACATAATTAGGTTACAATAAAATTTGTATTTTATATGAATACTACCTAATGAAAATTGAGATGTAATAGAGTGTGGGGGAGGCATATGATAGATTTGGAAGGAACTCAGGAGACCCTTGTACTGGCCTTGGCTGGCAGATCATATTTACTTAGTTTATTTTCTGCTATTGATAAGGTTCTTGTAACTGAATCTGTAAGAATAGCTATCATAATAAAACATTTTTTATGTTCAGGTCTTGCAAAGAGCTTTTATTTTTTTATGATTTGAATTTGTGACTACATTCACTTAATCCATAATATAATCAAGAAAACATAATCACATAAGTATCAAGTACATTGATACTTATGTGAATTACATAGTGCACCATTTTTTGTCTTTGTGCATAAATGAATATCGAGCAAACAAAGTTACAATTAGAAACAATGTATTTCAGTTAGATTTTAAATAACAATTCAGAACATTTCAACTTAAAAAAATATTAACTTACCTGTAGTTTTCTTAGACAGTGCAATCAGTGGATTACATGGTATAGAAGGACGTCCATCCCAGACTTTATCTACTAAATTTTGTTTTATAGGCAGTAGAGTGAGGCCACTGCATTTTAAGGCTTTCATAAATGGAAACCATTCATCTATTAAATAAAATAAATTTATTAATATTCATTTTATAGAATTTACACAGTATAAAAGGTCAGTGGGAAATAGCTGGTGGCCAAAAACATTGTGGCTCAATTCCAGTATTGTACAGAAAAATTGTGTAAAAGAAGAGAAAACCTCATCTTGACCCTAACCAAGGCAATGGAAAACTATTGTTGTACATATGCCATAATAATACTTACCTGCAGAAACAAGGAATGGATCAGCTCCTATTCTGCTTCCTTCAGGTAAAAGCTAAAAATTCATAAATGAATAGATAATTAACAAAAGTAATGTGTGATAAGTCAAAGAATATGATTAGTTTAAAAGATATGGAAAATTCAGAACCATAATCTATAACGTTTTTCTTGGGACTGATATCACTAACATTTTGATTGCCAAAATAGTAAGAAATTTTACAAACCCACCAAATAAATCATTATATTATATGAACTGAAATCTTCACAATAGTATTTACAAAATCATTAATAACATATCAATAAACCAATCTTATCAAGTGTATGTATTCTACATTCATTGCAATAATTCAACTCTGTGCTCATATTAACAGACATACTATTTGAATCAATCAGGAAGACATTGAAATCTTATAGTTCAACTAAACTTCTTTCACATAAAAAAATTTAACAGACAAAAAGACAAAAATAAAAAGATCATGTTGAAGACATGTACCTAAAATAGTTCACTATGTATACTTTGCCTACCTGAAGCAAAGTAACCATGTATAGCATTCTAATATCTTAAAATTATTTTTTGGAGAAGAGAAAACGTCAAATCTTTTATTCTGAGTATTATAAATGATGCAAAAAAAAAAAATACAAGACTCTTACTCTGGTGTGAAATTTGAAAGAAATTTACATTTCTTAAATGACATAAAAAATACAGAATTCAAAATATACAAAAACTTGCACAAAATTTTCTTTGTATGCCAAAAAATTGGGCAAAATAAGTTCTAATTACAATTCTGTCGGGATCATAAAAATAATATCTTACTTCAATTTATTCAACTGTCAAATGGAGTTGAGAAGGTTGACATGTCACTGGGTTTCTGGTTTATTTAGACAATAGTTCAGTTTTACAAGCTGAGATGAGATAAATTTTGTATTTTCATAATAATTTCAAAATCAAGGTTAATACCTCTAAATTTTGTGACAAATTTTTGCAACCAACTATAGAAAAATGATCATATATCTCTCTAAATTTGTAGAAACTTCTTTCTGTTTTTTTTCCTTTTTTTTCAGGTTTCAGTTTTTCTTCTTGTTCTAAGTTACTTCCTTTTTATCATCATTTTAGCTTTTTTGTTGTTGTTCAGATCCCAGAAATGGCCAGCCATTCACTTGTGAAAGCCAAAACCATTCTTCTTTTTCAACTAAGCTCAGCTCCCAGAACCAACAAATGTGAATGCTAATCCTTGTTTTCTTCTTCTAAGTTCAAATCCCACAACCAACTGACATCTTCCTTGTGACTGCTGAAACCCTTCAGCTTGTCAGACAAGCCAGTCTTCTAAAATAGCTACAAACAGGTTCTGAATTGAATAAAAAAATTAATACCATGTTGTTGTAACTTACTTTCTCCATTGTCTTTACAAGAAAACAGACTTGAGCCTCTTTTTTCATAAATTTTTAAAACAAAATGTATCTTTTTATAAACCATCAGGATTCATTTTGGCAGTTCTTTTACAACATCAGTTTGAGCTTCATATATACGAAGTTTTACACATCAAATTTTATTCAAGCCATTTTTTACTGTCTGGATTCATTATAGCAGTTTTTAAGAAACTGCGTTAATAACTTACTTCTGTTAAGTACCTCAAACAAATTTAGTCTATAGAATTTTTTTTTTACTTATAATTTAAGTATTTTTATATAATTTTACAATTATTTTTATTATATAGATTTTTATAATCCCTCATACCCAAAATTTCTTATATAAAGCCCAGTATATTTTAACAAACACCAAAAAAATGATACATACCTTAGATAGCCATTCAACTGTTGATGGTGTTTCAGGAAGGCCTAAAAACAGAAATACAAGCAAATCTTAAAGAATGTAAACTTCAAATAAAATAACTTCAAAACAAGAGCTATACATATGTATATATATATATATATATATATATAGAGAGAGAGAGAGAGAGAGAGAGAGAGAGAGAGAGAGAGAGATACATAAATATAGATATATGATAAAAATATAGTTTTAAGCTACACTTTATTTATGAGTTAAAGAGTGCTCGATATCAGGGGTAGAGTATATAAATATAAAATACTCATGTTAGCCTCAAAGTTCACTTTATATTATATACACACACACACACACACACATATATATATATATATATATATATATATATATATATATATATATATATACACACACACACAAAATAATCCATCTCTACCTCCACTTAAAATTAGACCTAATATATTAAGGAAACTACGTTAACTTGCACTACTGAAGTCCCGTTTTACGATCACAAAAATAATATATACATACAAGATGGTGTTTCTATGGGTTCAGTTCTTGGCCCCAACTTTTAGCAATTTCTATATGTCTAGACTTGAAAATAATATATTTAACAATTTTAAAAAACCTCCATCTACCTAAGATATGTTGATGGTATCCTTATATTTGTCAAGAATATTGATGAAATATATCAACTCCAAAAACAATTCCAAAATAATTCTGTCCTTAAATGTACATACAAACTTAATAACAGTAATAAAATTCCTTTTCCACATATATTGATAAACACTAATAATAATAAATTTACTATCTCCCCATATAAGAAACTATTAGTGTAGTGTTACTTGAATGTTTTTACTACTGTCTTTTTTGCCAGAACAGCTTTTAAATTTTCAAATGCTGCTTGTTGTTCTTTTATCCAAATAAATTCCACATTCATTTTTCTTAATGTAGCAAAAGTTTCTGTCAATTCGGAGTAATGTCCTACATATTGTCTGTAGAAATTTACAAGTCCTAAGAAAGATTCCAATTCTTTTTTGCTCTTAGGTACTTCAACTTTTAATATTTTGTCAATTAATGATTGATCTGGTGATATGCCTTTGTTAGATATTGAATATCCCAAAAATGATATTTTTTTAGTGTTCTGCACATGTGTTTTTTATTAATTGTTAATCCAGCATTTTTTAACTTATCAAAAACCATGCTGGTTTTCCATTTCAATTCTTCATTGTCATTGTCAACACCAACACAAATGTTATCCTGGTAGGGCATTGAATTTTTTTTTTTTTTTTTTAATATCACTACCAATAATTTGCTCTAGAGCCCATTGAAAAATCACACTCAAGGTTTTAATTCCATATGACATTCTTTTCCATCTTAATAAAGCCTTTAAGTGTGTTTATCATTGTGACTTCTTTAAAGTCTTTATCAATAGGTATTTGATGGTATGCTGACTTTAGATTAATTTTAGAGAATGTTTTCATACCCGCAAGGGAGTTCAAAGCCTATTCTACATTTAGGATAGGACACAAGTCTGCACATATTTTGTGGTTTACACCTATTTTATAGTCACCACATATGCACAGATCCCCATCCTTTTTTCTTAAAATTACTAAAGGGAAGTTCAAGAGGAACTCATTTAAGTAGATCTTGTTCTAGTAATTTTTTTAGTTTTTCCACAATTATTGGTAGTAGATAGACTAACATTTTTCATGCTTCAAAATATGAGGGGGGAGACATTTTCCTTTAGTCTCAACTTTACTTCATAGTATTTTTTAACATTCTGGTTCCTTCTGTCTTAACTTTGTTTACCACATTTGTCAAATTTATGTTCACTACATCATTTTCTATTAGCCAAGGTTTCTTTTCACAGTTTGCCACAGTAATTGGTAATATGTCAAACGTATTTTTCATTTTCTACATAGGCATCAAAATAGCCTAATATTTTATCATGGATCCATCAAACTGATTCAATTGGACAAGGCTTTTCTTTAATCTTAGCTTTCCTAATTTTTTCCAGGAGTTTCTGGGTATCAACATCACATCACTTCCTGTATCTAGTTGCATGTCCAATAATACATTACTGATTCAAATTTTTAATAATCCTTTTCCATTTTTTTTCCTCAATTAAAAGACGTCCATACTTATTTCCTCTTTATTTTGTTGGACTGTGTATTTTTCCTTTTTGGATTTACCTATATGTTTAAAATAATTAATTTTGAAACACTTTTCACATTTTTTTTTCTTTGCATGCCAGACATTTTTGTTTTTCTCTTTGATGTTGATATCCACAAAAGTAAAGTTTATTTTATCCTTTTTCTTTATGGTGTATGTGCCCATTTCCTCTACCAGAGCCATAACTTTTGTTTTATTAAATTTTCCAATCAATTCTTGTTGCTAAACAAATTCAACACACTGATCTAGTGACAATTTTCACAGTTGTGAATGCATGAGGCTCATTTTGCCAATACTCCTCATTTTGAAGATCGTTTACCAATTTCATTTGGATCAAATCCTCTTCAATTGACTAGTTTTCTGATCCCAGTTTCTCAAATTTGCAATATTTAGTGGTCTGTTTCAAGTGAAGAACATTCAATAACTGATTCATTCACTTTTTGAGAAATATTTATAAACTTAGCTTTCTCTGCATTCACTATTTTTTTCTTGGGTGTTATTTTTTTCAATATTACTTAACTTATATCATCAAACATCATATCCTCCAACTGTTTTGGGTGTGCAATTGCTGATAAATTTATAATGGCCTCACAACCAGCAGTGGCCAACAAAAGATCAGTTATTTGTTTTTTTTCCTCCAACTGATTTTAAATCCTTCAGCTTTTTCATTCTAACTTTAGCTGCAAGTATCATCAGCCACACTTGTGTATATTCATAATTATCAAATGATAATTGTTCATTTGATTCTTTAGATATCAGTGATGCCATTGTAGTGTTACTGACTCATGGGAAGTAGTATGCACTCAACTGCCTCAGGAGTAATAGCTGTAGCTACTTATAGTCTCTGTGACTTCTTATGTAAATAAGTCACCTCAAAAATAATGTGCAATACATCAATGGAACCTGATTAGTTCCTGTTACCATATTTCTAGTATATAGTATACACCCATGATTTGGCAAAGAATATTTAGGGAAAATAAATTACTTTTTAATTCTGCCCTTACCTATACAAGTTTTGGTAACAGCTCACCAAACCTAGTTTATAATCCTTTTACTTAGAATAATAGTACAAAGTACATAGGTAGGAATATATTCTGAAATTAGTTTATGTCAACCTGTATTCTTGTGTACCAAATCCAAGTACCAGCACAATGATTATTATTTTCAAATAATTACCTCTGCATCACAGTTATTTTGTTCCAAGAATAAAAAATTCTTTGCTTATTTTGTAAGTTGAAAAATTTCCACTGGCATGACTATTTTAGATGACACTTGTATTTGATATAAATACCACACCAAACTATGATCTTCAAAGGAAGACTTACTCAATGTTATTTCCCTTGAACTGTAGAAAGCATTACCAGCAAAAGAGCTGAAGTTTGAGAATCCAAAGTATTTATGGAAAGGTGCTGGAAAAATATCAGCTTGCACCATTTCCTAAAATCTAACCAGATGACCAAACATCAGAACTTTTCCACATCACCTATAAAATTATCTAAAGAAGTAAATAATTTCTAGAAATTTTGCAAAAGACAATAGCTTATGTTAGAAATATTCCCATTTTAATTTTTATGCTAGAAATAACGCAACACAATAAGTGATAAGAAAAAATTTTAAACTTACCATCTTTCATGATAGTCCAGTTTTCATCTAACTGTTGAATTGCCTGAAGATGATAACGTCCATCTGTCCATAATGCAGCTTTTGTATCTGTTATAATGGCTGTACCTAACAAGAGAATAAGAGCCCAAAACTAATACTTTATCAAAATTATATTTTTATCATTTATCTCAGTACGTTTAAGTTTACTAAAAAATATCAAAGGTCATATACTAACAGTTATGCATATGAAAAATGCAGTTATCGTAAACTTTCGAGTCACCCAAATTCATTTTTTAAAGAGGGATACTAGTTCTACTATGCTACTCTTCTTGTCACAAATGTAATTGTCTAGTTGACAAAATACATCCTTTCTCTGGAAAGTTTCTTTGAAATGCATCTTTGGTGAAACAACTGTCTTCTCCAAACTGTTATCTTATTGTAGGACAAAGCTATCTACTATACTCTATCATAAAATTGGCTGGAATAGGACAGACCTTTGAAATAAAGTCCTATCATCAGTGAACTTGTTGCTAGCATCTGGTCTAGCTAGTTTTTTAATCTCCTATTCAGAAATCATTTCTAATCTAGCAGAACCTATTAACTTTGAAAGTTTGGCATCATTTCTCTGTAGATATTGTGGAAGAGTAGATATCTGATGGCAGACAGGTTGAATACAATAAAGTCACTTTGGATATAACAGCAGATTCAACACCAAATGCCATATTTACTCTATAGAACCTAAGCAAAAATTCCTTTATATATTATCTATATATAAATGACATCATCCATAAAATCATTATTAGTATGAAGATGTTACTTCTAGGGACAAAAGCCATTACAAAAAGTTGTTTTTTTTCCATTTTGTCATTTAATTACACACTATTAATTTGATATGCAAATTTATATATCATATCTTCCATATATAAGTGTGTGCATGTCTGTGTAGAAAAATTCCTGCAAATGCTGTTGAAAAAGTAATAATTGTGACTCCAAATACAGTGTTTATATGGTGATGACCCTATAATTAAGCTTTGTTTCTGTGGTTTAGCATATTTTTATGTATTTATGAATTTCTGTGAATATATGTATAAAATCAGGGGTGGAGGTCTATGTATGCAATGCATGCCTTAACTTTTTTTTTTAGGATAAATAATTTTTATATCGTATAAAATTAACGACTGATAATTTTCACTATCTTCATTGTACTTGTGATATTTTTGTATTTCTCATTCCTTCATTTCTTATGATAAATTATAAACAAGAGATAGTATTTAAGAAGTGGAAATAAAGAAAGCTCCTTTTTGCTTAGGGAAGAAAGAAGAAAAAGCAATTAATTGCTTTCCTATTTCATTCCCTTTGAGCAGGGAACATAAAAAAACAAAAGAATAGGGGTAGGGTCAAAGAGAGATATTGAGATAAAAGCAGAATTTTTGTTGCTTGCCTTTCAGCCATATTATTGCTCTAAACATATTTTCTCTTGAAGTGGTATATTTTTATTGCCCCATGCATCTTAGATCAATGACTTGCCTATTCAAAGGACTTAAAGCTTTCATCATAGACTCAGACAGATTTAGATGAGAAATAGGTATTTAGTCAACTTACAAGTTTGTTTTATTGTTGATTCTGGTTTATTTCATATGATTATTCAGTACTGAAGAGTATATACAAACCTAATGCCATATCAAAAGTTATTTGTTTATTGATTTTTAAAAAGATTTAACCCTTGATCTCTTCTTAAAACTCAGATTCAGTCATATGACCACTATGAATTTTCTTCTTGATTAGTCCACACATGGAGCAAAAAGGAACAACTGGCAAGGTTTAATTTTTGTGATTAAAAAAATGTAAAGTTTTTAACCATTCCAATGCTTAAAAATTTAATTTCAAATATTTCAAATTATTTTTAAAAAGTTACATAAAAAAAATAAACTAGCACTTAGCTTCAATACATTTAAAAATCTATAACCCATTAACATTTTTCATGTTTTCATTTATCCGCAAAATGGCAAAAATTAATTCAGTTTCCTCTCTTCTTTCCCAACTTTTTACAACAAGAAGCTATGAATAGAAGAAGAATATTATTATTTTCAGAAGAAAGAAGCTAATTTGAACTGAAAATCAAAACTAAATTAGGGAATAAGGAATTTCATTGTTATTTTGATTTTAAGTAATATGAAAAATATCAGTGGATGAACAAATTGTCCTATTTTCCATGTCTGTTATTTTCTCAATACAAGAAAACATGGACAAATATCAACTACAGCAATTTGAAAAATCATTAGCTTTGATAAGGTACAAAATCCCAGAACCATCTGAATCTGATAATTGCTCTGAAAATCTTTGGTCAACAACAAATTGATACAGATTGATATCAAAGCTGCTTTCTTGTGATTGATCAAGAAAGCAGCTTTGATTCACTTGCATAATAGATCAGTCAATAAAAAATATGATATTTTGAAAAGGTTAATTCATTGTATTGAAATTTTGGCCAGTCAAGAATGATCATTCACAGAAGAATTAAAAAATAAAGGTAATTTTCTGGCTAAATGTGAAGCAGTAGTGGAATATGATGATTGTTTAAGATCACATTTAGATTTTGTGAAGAAAAATACTAACAGTACATTTTCTGGATTTTCAAGTGATATTCAAAATGCGATCATTCATTAATTGTATAGCTGCTATAAGTGAATGTGAAATTAAAGCAATGATCAAAAAATTATTTGTTGCTGTTGTGACTGATAAAACTATGGATCTTTGAATAAAATCTCAATTGACATGTGTTTTGTGATTTGTTGATAAGGAAAAGCTTCAAGAAATGTTTTTTGAATATGTCAATGTCAGTAAAGATAGAAGAGCAGCATTGCTGACAGAAGTTTGAAAATTTGTTAATGAATTCATCTGTGGCCAAAAATTCATCAGATAAACTTATAATGCAATGAGTATGATGAATGGACATTTGAATGGAGTACAAGCAAGAATAAAGAAAATATTTGGCATGAACATCATTATTTGTATATTGTTATGCACATTCACTTAATCTGGTACCCTCTCAATTTGCTTCAAGTATTTGTGAATGTCAAATTTCCTTCCAAACTTTAAAAGGAATTTCAACTGTTTTCTCAAAGTTGACAGCTCAAATAGCACCACTGGATAAAATCATTGGAAGGTGATTTCCAAAGTTACCTGGGACATGTTGGAATTATTAATCTCAACAATTATGCATTTTGCCCGACAAAATTACTGTGTTTTTGAGCTATTTTCAACCATATTAAAAAATCCAGAGGATGATTAATTTTTTATTGATGTATTTTTTTATGGACACAACAATATATCATTTTTTATTGATGTATTTTTTATGGACACAACAATATATATATATATATATATATATATATATATATATATATATATATATATATATAAAAATACATCAATAAAAAATTAATCATACTGTCACTTTGTCCTGTCCATAAAAAAATAAATAAAAAATAATTATAGCATTAAAAACGATTATAACAAAATAATTATAATTATCATTAATTCACTCATTCTAAACCAATGACAATTGACTCCACTTCTGTCCTCTACACACATAAACACATGAAATCCTCACTATCAGACAAACAGTTCACACAGACAGGTTGTTAACACATGTGTTAACAAAATTTCAGCTCCTTTTCCTTTTTCAGGTCATAATAATATTTATCTTTTAGCACTCTACAAAAATTTGAGATAAGAAAACCCCAGACACTTCTTGAATCTTTCCAGCTAAATTATCTGGATACTCATTACACACATCTATAAAAAAAACATACAAGAAAGACTGTATAAACTGTGGTTATTCTTTCTCACTTCAATTTATTACATTAAATTACATCCCTTAGCATTCTCCATACTTTACATTTACTCTCAGCTTTAAGAATATTTTAGAATGTTCTGAAATTTAATATTTTTCCTCCATTTTGCTTGTTTATAAATACCTGCTTCAAAAATAAACTCCTTATATTTAACAAGATAAAGTTCCTCAGGGGACGAAATGCCTGGGTAAAGGAAAATTTTCCTTTTGCCATATATATATATAATAAGTATAGAGAGTGTGTGTGCATATATGTATATATATATATATATATATATATATATATAGAGAGAGAGAGAGAGAGTATATATTTTGGCAGCATTTTTTCCTTAAGATATGTCTCATTGAATAATTTAGACAAGTTTTGCCTATTTTTGTAAAATCAAAATATGACACTCACCCTCGTGAGAAAGTTCCAAACTAGCGCCCAGTTGGCAGACAAAAGAAACCAAGCTGTAACTTACAGACACCATACTCAAGCAAGCAAAGCAGTCTAATGATGGATATTTATTGATCATGGGGATCAACTGCCAAATCGCCCAAAAAGCAACAGAAGAAAACATTAGCAGGTTTAAGGATTAGCTCCTAGAGCATTTCACTAAGACAGCGCTCAAAAACGATGGAGTTGTGCCCAGCCCTGCCGCCCGCATTCACCTTAAAGAGGGAGCAATCCCTAAAGTCAGGCATGACCCAATTCCTGTACCTTTCCACTTCAAAGAACCAGTGAGGCAGGCCTTTTGGAAAGACGTGGAAAAAGGCATCATAGCTCCAGTACCTGTTGGCATGCCTATAGATTAGTGCAGCACAATGCTGATAACAGCCAAAAAGGATGGTAAACTATGGAGAAACATAGATTACCAGCACCTAAATTCACAAATCCCAGCCACTTACCACTTTCATCACGGAGTGGGGGAAGATTCATGTATCTTAGGATGCTTCAGAATTATCTTGCATCTGGACACTTACACTTGCAGATACGAGATAATAAAAATATTCCCCATAAAGTGAAGACCATGAACGACACTTGGCTATATGACTCCAGCATCTAGGTAGCCTTCTATCACTTTTAATTTTCTACTTCATTGTGCAATAAAACAGAATCGTACTCAACAGGGATAAATTACAATTCTGCCAGGAGCTTCTCTGGTGGGTTATTTTCTGACCATTTCCACAGTGCTGTCCATGCCTTCGTGCTTTGGTTGACCTCTGCACTAAAGTCAGGCCCATCGATCCTCAAGGCAGCACAGATGGGCAAATTAGAAAACTGAACTTCACCCGACTCTGTGATGCGTACTCCGCCCAGCTCCTTAATAATATCCATCCAAAGGAGCAGATCAAACCCCAATAATGTGCTGTCATGACCAAGACACTGACAGTGATGGGGTCACCATTGTTGACACTGAATCTTATGTTTCCAACTCCTCAGCTACTGAGAGCCTTTCCATCTTTTGTCCACTCCACTGCCAACAGATTGATTCTTCTGTGCATGACCGAGAGCAGCCCAAATCAATTAAAGCAGTACGCATTATCCCATTGATGCACACCTTAATCACAGGGAGTGCCTCTTTCATGCTCTGTGTGGAGAAGAGGTTGGTGCTGATGTTGTATCCCCTATTCCATTTCCCGGAGACTTAGAAGAAATGTGGCCTAATTTCTGACATTTAATACACTGTAGATTGGGACATGCCTTTCACTCCAAATCACACATCTCGTCGCATTGATAGCAGTAATCCTTGGCAAAATGATTTGGCCCAGAGCACAGATAGCAGGTCACATTGCCATGGTGACGGATGGCTGGGGTTGCAGCATCTTTGACTTCAGTTGGTTGAATGGCTGTGGCAACTGGCTCCTCAGCCTCCTTTTCATCAATCATGATAGAGCGGGCTCTGGTCAATAACTGTTCAAGTGTCATGTCTACCATTCTGGATGACGCTCAGAGTATCTGCTTAACAAAGGCACAGGTCATCCATTTTTCAAGTAGTGGCACGATCGGTACAGCAAGCTTCTTTAGTTCCACTAAAAATATGTCTATTGTCTTGCTGGAATTGGTCATAGGCCATAAACCAGTCGGTTCCAAATGTGATGAGTGAAGCACACCTTATTTGCTCAATGTCAGCTTTTGTTCTTTGTTCAGCTGCCTATACATGGCAAGTGTCCCACCTTTCAAACACAGTGGAAGAATTTGTTCAATCTTTGTGATCTCACATAATTCGCAGACCAGTTCCACATTCTCAATCCAGTCAACCACAGGTTGTCCAGTTTTATCACCAGTGAATTCAGGGATCAATTTTATGTGAAACGGTCTTTCTGCCATCTTAACAGAGACGAAGTAATACCAAAATAGCTTGTGTGAGTATCAACCAATGGGGTCAGCAGAAACAAAAAAAAAAATGTGTGCCAACACTAAGTTCAAGCATGAATCTGTTGTAAACAGCCCAGCAGGCAATCTAGTAATGAAAAACATAGTTAGAAATCCAACCATCCCTTCACCAAGCAATTTTTCTGACTGGCCACACCATTCAGGGAGGAAAGAACATTAGCATAGTTTCTCTGATACTTAAAATAGCAGGTTTTTGCTAACTATTTTCTTTAATTTTCCTTCAGCAGACCACACACAAGACACAAACTCTTTTTTGAGGTAGGTCATTTTCTCTTTCATTACAATAGTTTTCTAATTTTATTTTCAATTTGGATTTGGAAATATTCATTTGTGTATTTTCTGATAATATTATACTATATATTTTCTTTTCAGATATTTTGATAAAAATAGTAGGAAAGCACACTGCAATTTCTACCCACAGTAATGATACCAGAAAATTTTCAGGTCCACCTTCAGAGTTAGATAAAACAGAGTCCCTAATTTTTCGACAAGTTATTCAATACAGTTATTTCCTAATAAATACTTATCCATACTTAACAAGTTTTGTTATTTCTAAATTAATAGCAAAGGATTTGATTGGTATTTGGAAGGAAGTTAGCCCTCGCTTACCTCTATTAAACAAAACGTATATTGTAAATAAGGTGGAACATTATATGCTTCCAGAAGGCGAAGCAAATTAGATGAGAAGATAAGTATTTGGCACCCGTTAGCCATCCCAAAGGACTCTACAGCCTTATAAAAATTCCTCGGTATGCTATTGAGTTAATTAGGGGTAATGTTTCTTCTAAGAGCCAGCCTCACTAACACCTTGCTCTTGGACTTACAGTCTATAGGCCATCTCAACCCTAGTGTTGATGTAAAAAATACCATCACTATCAAATGTAAAATAGATAGAGTAAAGGCAAAAGTGAAATCAAATGCCCATGAAAAGCATGATGAAAAGGTAGAAAACCTTGTGTGTATTAGAGTTGATGGAAGAAATGACAAAGAAACTTTACTCTACAAAGAAATTGTTGAAGTAAATGGAAAGAAAAAAAATCAAAAAAAGCAAAAGGACCAGAACGCCATTTGACTTTTATAAAGGAGATGGGATATGAAAGTGAATATTTCATTCATAAGGTTCTCCTCCATACTGGTACAACAAGAGCATCTCTTGCAGAGGAAGTTACTGCTGTTTTGGAAGTATTTAACAGTGTGGGTACACTTAAGGCTGTTCATGTTGACAACACTAATGCAAATACAGGTTGTGACGCTGGACTTGTTACACTCCTAGAGAAAAAGATGGTACAACAAAAAGCCCTACATCATTCAATGGTCCACTAGGTATTTTGCATGGAAATGATTATCATGAATTACCCCAAGTAACATTTACAGACGTTGGTAGTCCTCTGGACACTTCTTGTTTGACTACTGACAATAAAGATGATCTAAATTGCAACCAGAGACTTGTGTTTGAGGTATTTCTAGGGGAAAGGTTGACCCTAGATTTGCATCATGGAAAATTGGTCCAATAAATCAGGCAAGGTGGTTAACATTGGTCATCAGGCTAATGTGTTTATGGACTCAAATTACTTACACCCAAAACCTATAAAGCAAACTTCACAGCCTGATTAAATTTATGCGTTTTTATGTTTTAATGCG
Organism: Acanthosepion esculentum; assembly: GCA_964036315.1. NCBI lineage: Eukaryota > Metazoa > Mollusca > Cephalopoda > Sepiida > Sepiidae > Acanthosepion > Acanthosepion esculentum. The sequence goes on along the minus strand of OZ038481.1, from coordinate 68,535,867 downwards.
TTTGTGTTACGGATGGTACAAAGATGGAATTGCCAGATTTGCCTCAAAGTGTTGAACGAACAGTCAAGTTAACCACAGGAGCTTCCCAATCAGTGTATGGCTTTGAAGCAAGGCACAAGCACATAATTGCAAAAGTTTTGTGCCATAAAATGAGGCCTCCCTTTTCTTCTAAAGGCTCTTACATAGAGCAATTTGACACTATATGTTAAGCAATAGTGACCATTATTTGTAACAGTCAAAGTTAGTAGTTTTAAATTGTTAAATTTTTTTTTTTTTTATGTTTCTAACTATTAATGTACAAAATTTAAATTTTCAAGATTGACAAGAAAGATTTTTTGTTCATTTTTTTTTTAATCTCCCTAATAGGTTTTTCAAGGGATGTTCAAATTAAAATTGATGGTTTTTAAATAAAATGATCCCCTAAATTTATGTCCAGGAATATCCATTATTTGTTTTCTTTATCCATAACTGAAAGAATCACCAGTTTTTTTTTCAATCTTTTAAAATGTATTCACTGTTACTGTTGAATTAATGTGGTAAAAAAACAGCATATTGAAGGTGACAAGGGAGGAGGGGTGACATTTTAAATTTGAATCAAAGTTATATTTTCTTCATTTCATTTTGATAAAATAAAATGACAGCAGTCTTCAGTATCTGTCTATATTTCTGAGATAAGGTATTATGTACACTATTTACATTATTTGGACTATTGTCCTCATCTTTGTCGCCATATTTATCACAATGTTTTGGCCGTTGTATGCTCTGACCTCCTTCAGGTGGTTTGAATGTCAAACCAAACCCTTTATTTCGCTCACTGGGGTAGACTGTTCTAGTTCCACGTGCCATGACTAATGGATGTCAGTTATCAGTTATCTCCTGTTAATTCCCCTCTCCAAATTCTCCACTAATGCCTTTATCCACTGTGCAATGTATCCTTGAGACATTCCAACCACCTGAAGAAGGCCAGAGTGTACAACGGCCGAAACGTTGTGATAAATATGGTGACAAAGATCAGGACAATAGTCCGAATAATGTAAATAGTGGACAGCAGGCTTTGCTTTAAATACTAAAATTGTTAAATTTTCTCATCAATTTTACACCAAATGTTGCAAAAACAAGCATTTTTCAGTGCATTTTTGCATACAATCTTTAATGCTATATTCTCAAATAATGATGCAAGTGACGTCTAATCTTTGGTTTCAGTACTTATTATATCAATACACAACTATGTATCATGCAATTTGATATTTTGAAAAAAGTGAAAAATTGACCTACCCTACTGTGCAACTCCTACTCTATTGCTAGCTACGTGACTTCATACCATCGCAACCCATGCTATATAAACCATATGTGAGATGGATAGCCTCAGCTCATAATCATGAGATAAGCCTGTCTCAATACAACACCCGCCTAATAGGTACAATCACACTGCGTATACCCTGTGCCCATTTCATAGTCTCAGTACAACATTTGACAACAGTGGGACACAACAGGTAGAGATTCTTGCCATGTTAAGGTAGTTACCCAATCTTCAGTTTCCATCCTGTTAACAGCGCCATGTAAGATTTAGTTGGACAAACAGACCAGTACTCAACTGTATTGCATGATGAGTCTGCTCTGACTACTGTATATTTATTATTGTAAAGACTACAATAATTGTGGTCTTTATTAATTATCCTAGTCCTAGTTAATCACCATTCATTCAATACAATTTATCCATTTACCACAAGAACTCATCCATCACCACTCAATCCTGCATATACCACATATTCACTGGGGACCTACAAAACACCAAGATATAAAAAAAATATATAAAAATTTCATGAATCATGAAATGAGAGGGAGGGGTTGAACCCATAAAACTAACAAAAGAATGTAACAAAACAAACTAAAATATAAGAGATCTTAGTAGGACCTGCACACCCAACAAAATAATAAAAGTGGCTGCTGTATTCTGCTAATAGACAGAATCAAGAAGCACACTCACTAATGGAGAGGGCAGGATGAATATAAATGATGGATTAGGAAAATCAATGCCTGACATAGCCAAGATGACAAAAAGGGAACAAAAACAAACTGGGGAGGATGGGAAACTCAACATGGGTCATAGCAAAAGAAAATGCTAGGAAAAATCCAGGAGCAACACTTATTCACATTAACTAGGAAAATATAATCGTGTCTAACTTAACCAGAGGAGGGTTCACAAGAAACCGCCCTATTGCATCAAAGAGACATAAAAGAGAAAATAAAGACATATCTGTTGATATCAAACACTTTCTATCAGATCTAATCTTTGATACCCAAAGAAAACAACCAGATTCTGATGAGATGTTTGTATCACAAGATTCCCTCTTTTTGTGACATCTATACCACCATTCTTGCTATGGCTAGCAATGTGAGAAATGCCATACGTTTCACCCCGGAGAACGGGGATGACACATTGTCACAGGTGTACATGAGATCAATGTACATGAGTCAATTGGGAGTGATACAAGCTGCCAACTCACCGATTCCCAGAAAGGGCGCACCTGAGTACAATTATAGAAGGCATGCAAAGCCATTTCCTCTAGGCCAAGGTCACACCAATGACAGTTGGGCAAATCCAGCCAGCCACATCTGAAGGTCTTGTCATTGAGAGATGGCAAATTCGGAATCAATCACCAGGTAAGCAAAAACTCAGGATTACTGAGGTAATTTGCCACTGGCGCCCAAGACCAGAAAGAGTGCAACTCTGTTGCTAACAAGCTGAGCCAGCCATACAGAGGACCCTTCACAACCCCTACTTGACTAATTCATGACAAGACACTCCAAGATTGTGAAAGATCACTGGAGCAAGGAATGACCCTCAAGGCCACTCGTCATTCACTGAAGAAACTTGACAACTTCCTGCACCTATGAAGGCAATTAGCCCAGGAAATGGGAGGAATGATGGTAAGGCTAGGGAAGGTGTCCCCAACACCTCGCATCAAAATCAAGTCCTCCATCAAAAGTAGGGGCAACAGCAGGCAACCCGATTTCCATTCATCTGTACCACAACATTGTGGGAGTGATACAGGGGGCTGATCCACTTGCAGAAGTTGGGTCGATCTTTGACAAAATCTTTAACTCTGTGTTTAGCAGAGTTTATAGTTTATAGGACTGTAATCGTTTAAATCTCACCCAACATGCTTATCCTTTTTCAACAGCATAATCACATCCCTGGAGAACCAGACAGGGATGGAGCCCTGGTGGAAACAGTCAAAATTTTGACGACAGTCAAAATCGGAACAAAGATGTGCAATAGCCTCAAGTACAATTCGTAGGGCAGACCATCAAGTCCAAGAGACTTGCCACTGCCGACCCTCTTCAATTCCAAGTGAACTTCACCTTCAGTGATTTCACACTCGCAGCTAGCTGCTTCAGTCAGGGAAATCTGAGGAAAGTCAGCCAAAAAGCTGCAAAACTCATTGCCAGAAAGACCAGGTTCTTTGGTAAAACGGCTCTCAAAATGCTGCCGAAATGCCTCACACATGACCTTGATCAACCTAAGACCATGTCCCTTCCGGGGTATTGACCTCGCGAATGTATCAATCGGAATCTCAATGGATCTCTTCCTTGTGCAATTCCGCGCCCATGTTCAGAGCCTGCCTAGCTTACAGTTATCGCCAGGGAATCTCTCCAAGGCATCCCCCGGGACTGCCTATCCTCTAGCATCTTCATCTTTTAGCCTTAACTAGAGCAAGTCATTGGCTATATTCAGTGGTGAATGACCTAATCCTATCCTTAAGGCTCTCCCACCAGTTATTCCCAATAACCACCCTCACTAACTCCTGCTGCACTAATCTAGTCAGCTGTTGCTGGAAATCCTGCCTGTCCAGTAAAGACAGATCGGACTTCCAGTGTCCAGCCATTCTAGGCCTATTACCTAGCACAATCTGGACACAGTTGAGTCTACAATCCAAATAGTCTAAGCAGTGAAACATGGGACAATCTAGTAAATCTAGATTCTCACTAACATTCTGTCCAAGGAGATGGCTACTTAAGTGCCCATGTCCACCTCTCCCGCCCTGAGGTCCAGGATGGCATTTTAGTCCCCCATTAAGAATAAGCATGAGAAATCCACCAGGAACAACTCCAACAGACAGAAAAAGTCAACATGGTCCATATGATCATTAGGCGTATAAACCACAATGACCCAAAAGAAACCATTGCTCACGGCAATATCAGCCACAATCAACTGGCTCGCCACACCCACATGGAAAAGGTCCACCCTCGCATCCAGGGAACACTTGACTAACAAGGAAACACCTCTGGCCTACTGATCCCCATATGCTGAATAAACAAGAAAATCACTAGACTGCACATGAGCATCGATATCACAAAGTGTGTCTCCTGAATTGCGGCCACATCTACATCAAAGGACAAGAGATCACAGAGCAGGCAGACAGCCTTACCCTAATCTGTCAGGCCCCTCACATTGAAGCTATCTAGCTTGATAGACATCTTTTAAGTTGTTTTTAGGAAACCTTTAAACACAGACTGGATGAGTAGGGTTGTGGGGAGGGAGAGGGAGAAGACAGAGCCCTAGAAGAGGAAGAAGGGAGGCTCTTTGTCTTACTTAGCAGGAAATCTTTTTCTTAGTCCACTCGCCAGAACCACTGGGGGCCTTCTTTGATACTTCCACCCTGGGCTGCTCTATTGTTGGTTAAGGCTGTGGTTCCAGCTTTCTGCCTGGACACAAATTTGCCAGGTAACCAGCAGCACCACAAGCCCAGCGGTTGGGACAGCAGCCTCCCACTACAACAAAGATGTTTCAACCACCATAGGTAATGATAATGATGGGGCACCTCATTGAATTTTGGCCAGGTCAATTTCACTATGATTTTGTAGTCATGGGTGGCAATGCCTGTCTTGCTTTTGATGGAGCATACCCCCTCCACAGGGCCATAATCTGAGAAGAAGAACCCCCAAATGGTCCTCAGTGATGTACATGGGTACCTCATGTAAGGTTATCCAGGTCTTCTGGGTGCCCATGTATTCTGTTTGAAGTCTGAGCAACTTGGTGGTAAGTACACCGCCGGCTAATGCTTTTGCAGCTTCCTCTGTTGCCAGCAGGACGTCCCACATGGCATCTGACCAGCAGGCCAACACTTTGGCCCCAATATGTAAGGACTTGAGGATCTCTTCTATTGTCTCCCAGTTGATGGCAATAAATTTCTTCATCTGTCAACATGGAGATTGTTGTAATTGCCTCTATCACAGAAGGCATTGGCAAAAGATCATGGCCTGAGATGAAAGCACTATACTCATCTCTCAAGCCCTTGAAATACTCTGGACTCTTTTTGGGCCTTTCCACCACCAATGACGGTGGTGTGGTCAATGGCTCTTTTTGCTGGGGTACCTTCACCATAACAGAGGGGCATTCCCCTCACAAAATAAGGACAAACAAAGAGGAAACACAAATAAAAGGCACATAAACAATTACAAACATCAAACTTACTATTCCAACAAGTCAACAAAATCTACAAAGTATACAACTAACGCCCATTGTGCGGACAAAAATAAATCAGGCTGTAATTGAATACAGTATATTTATTTTGTCATCATCATTAGCTATCTTAGTCCTAGTTAACCAGACTCATGACACATTCATTCATTACAATTTACTCATTCACCAGCTCTCAATCCTGCATACACCACAATACCACATATTCACAAGGGACCTACAAAACACTCCATGACATAAAAATGCTCAAAATGTTGTTTTTTTTTGGGGGGGGGGGTACAAAAATATATAAAATAAATATAAAAATTTCATGAATCATGAAATGATGGGGAGGGGATGAACCCAGAAAATGGACTAAAAAAAACTAACAAAAAGATAAAACTGAAACAAAAATAGTAGGATCCGTCCGCCCCTCAAAATAATAATAAGCCGCTGTATTCTGCCGATTGACAGAATCAAGAAGCACACTCGCTAATGGAATAGGAAGGATGAAAATAAAGGATGGAATGGGAAAATCAAAGGCTGATCCAGCCCAGATGAAAACAGGGAAGAAAAACAAACTGGGATCCTCTATCGATTTCCTGTCAAGAGAGGTGAATTTGAACAATAGCCTCAAGAGGGCCTTCCTCTGGGAGGAAAGGTCTCTCTCTAATGCCTTCCTGTCAATGCAACAGATAGCCTCTCTCACAGGAAAGGGCTTCTTTTTTTGAGGGAATTTGGTTAGGAATTTATGGGGGAAGAGGGGAGGATACTAGCCTTGTCTGCATATGTCTTTCTCTCTGGTGAAAAAGGAGCAGATTGGGACTTGGCATGTTCAGTGCCCCTTTCTGCCCTGCTTTGACCAGTCCTTTTCTCCTTTTTTACGCTTCTGTCCACCTCTACCTCCTCTTCCCTTCCCCTTTTCAAAGAAGAATGTGATGGTGACATATCATCCACCTCCATCTCACCCTTTACCCCTTGCTGCTGTATTTCCTTCTGCTGCAGTTGCTGCACCTGTCATTGCTGTTGTGGTTTCAGCCATGGCTGCTACACACGTTACTGCAATCACTACACTTGTTGTTGCTGCTGTTGTTGTTTCTGCAACTGCTGCTGTTTTTCCTGCTGCAATGGTTGCTACTACTGTAGTTGCCAATGCTGCTGTGACTGCTGCTTTGCATCCTGCTTTGGCAGGTGATCCTTTCGTCCATGAGAGACATTCTGTTGAGGAAGAGGGGCCACCAGCTTTTGTCCCCTCTTCACCACCTGCTGCCATTCACCAGTACTCTTGGGGGTCTGGTTGGACCTGTCTGGACTGACTGCTTCCTCCAATTCCTTAGGTTGCTGAGTTGGTGGTGCTGGGTTCCTGCTGGGGCAAGCCTTTGATAAGTGGCCTGCAGAGCCACAGGAACTGCAGTGAGGTCACCGGCCCTCCACAACAAAAATGTTCTGGCCATAACAAACAAGACATTAGGGATATCAGAACAGCCTTTCTTCATCAGTGTTACTAGCAGAGCCATCTGTCATGGCAATGCCTAAATTACTCCTGGTCCTTACAACCTCACTGACTTGTCCATAGTGCACAAAGAATACTCCCAGATGGTGCTCGTCTATATGAAGTGGAATGCCATGAAGAATGATCCTTGTCTTCCTCATACCCAAATATTCAGTCTACATCCTCAGTGCTTTTGCCTCATCCATTATTGTCAACAAAATGCCCCACATAGTATTGGACCTTCTCACCAATATTTTGGGACTAATACTGAGGCTCTTTAATACATCTTCCATTATTTCCCTGCTGACACCAATTAACCTTCTTGTTTTCACATCCGAGATCAGCAGGAAGATCGTCATGTGAGAGACAGCCTCAAAGACTGAAGGAATGGTCAAGAGTTCATTTCCAGTAATGAATTCCTTGTACATTTCTTTTTGGGCTCATAGTACTCCAGGCCCTTCTTAGGTCAGTTTGCCTCCCAAGCTGAAGGAGCAACATGGGTGCTACTTGCAACTGCTGTGAAGACACCTCCATAACAATGAGGGTCCGCACAACAGAAAAACATAAAACAAGTCAGAAACAAAGGAAACTGAATAGCACAAAACAAATATAAAGATGTGTCAGACAATCAAAAAAATGCAGGTACAACTCACAAAAATTCAAACAGGGTTGCCTTTGCAAGAAAGTTCCAAGCTTGCATCCAGCTTGGCAGACAAAAATAAATTGAGCTGTAACTTAATACAGGCCCTGTATTCAAGTAAGCAAAGCAGTCTAATGATGGATATTTACTGATCACAGTATCTACACCAAAGTCAACAGCCAATCAGAACCTAGAGAATAGGCTAGTCCAAATAGCATAATGGAACATCCTAGCTGGTTATATAAACCACTCACCAAATGGTCCAGATAGACAGTTGTCAGAGCAGACTCAACTTACAATACATTCGAGTCTAGGTCTGTATGTCCATCTAAATCCTACAATTTTCAATAGGATCCTCTCATGGATAATGGAGAAGCTTCTTAGTATCCTTATTAAAGGAAGAGAGAAAATTACCATGTTCTTGTTTTTACAGATTTGTAATGAATTATATTTCTGCATTACAACTGAAAAAATGCCTGAATCACACATACATTACATTACATTACATTTTATTCAAATTTGGCCTTTATGAATTTCTGTTAGCCAGTGAATTTCTGCAGTCCCACATACTCATCAGAACATGATCAATGATGTCATAGAGATTGTCTATCTCTTTTCTGTATTAGGTCCTTGTATCTCCTGTTATACAGTTCTTTCTTACAATTACCACCCAGACACTTTTGAGTGAAGGTGTGTTTGCCTGTTCAAATTGCCATTAACATCTGGTGAATCACAATTCTCTAGCCCTTGCTCTCAGGTCATCAGTCAACACTTCACCTGATTCTCACTGCTAAGTATATTCTTCATGAGCCAAATTCTACAGATTGCTCGAGGTCTTAAACTGACAATTCAGTGTTGACTCCTATGTCCAAACTATCTACTTACAACATTGAGCACTCTCCCTATATAAATATAGCATATTTTTAACAATGTGTGTATAACCTTTCACATAGTGAACAGATAATACATTTATCCTAACTCCCACATCAGTACTGAAAAAAAAAGTAATAATTGTTTGGTTCATTCCCCATTTTGTAAATGTTCTCTGATAACAATTTACTTAATCAAAATAAATTTATCCTCTATTTAAAAAAGTAATATATGCCTTATGATTTTACAACGCAAATCCAGAAATTATTACATCTGTATGCAGATTCAGATCTGGTTTAATAGACTTTTATAGCATGATTTGTCAAATATATCTGGTTGTCTACGCAATTGTAGGCAAGTGTATTTATAAGTATCAATCAAAATCTGAAAGCAGTAAGCTTGCTTTAGTAGAAAGTTTGGCACTATCTGCTTCATTCTCTTTTGTGCTTTGGGGTGGATGTGAGAGAGGTGTAATTCAAAGCAGCTCAGAAAGTGAAATCAAGTTTGTTACATTCACTTACGCGCAGATAATCCAGGGGAGGTTATGAATCAATCTCCCCCAAACTGCAATGGACTTGTATCTGCGAAAATCATTGTTACCACCAAAACATTGTTAATGCAATATTCAGTCACAAAAAAAATCTTACAATTCAAAAGATTTTTAGGCTTAAAGTATTCTACAATGGTTTGATAAGACAGAGAAAAATAATCAATTCTTTTGTATTGTATCATACTAATCATAGGACTACACCGCAAACCAAACTAGTAGAAGTGGACAATATATTTACGACAATACTACGGAATTTGCATCAGTAGAGCTCGCTGGCTGCAATCTCCATTGATCTCCAGTAAATCTAATCCACTGGATAACTACATAATTTTACTGTTCTGCCCCCGAGAGTATGCGACCATATTGTACTTATGCGTAGTCTCAGAGATAAATGGCTTAGGGCAATTAAAATGCTGAAGAAGATGAAGAAATAACAAAAGCAGCCAGAGGCTTGAGCATACAACTGAGACCATTTCTCTAATAAATGGATAAAAGAAGTTGGTGAGTACTTCGTATACATGAATATGTATAAAGTTTGTTATGAGAATACATTTCAGTGTTGCAGTCAGTTTGAAAAAGAAAGTTACAAGAAGGTTACATTTTGCAAAAGTGTATGTGAACAGTGGAATTGTGTTGAAAGGGTTCTACACAGAGAGATACAAACATAAAAAAGAACATGAAATAAGGCATTAAACAAATTTCCATACAATAACATGAAAATAAAATAGAGAAATGTAGAGAGAACATTATTAAAAGTTACAAACTGATGATGGTTAACTTTTGGAGTGAAATCAGGAAGATAAAACTACCATCCACATGCTTGGTATGATGCCTTTATTGTGTCAGTTTCCTCATGCTAAGGGCTACTGAAAGTGGTCAAAATGGTGACCAATCTAAAAAGTATCTAATTTAAAAAAGGGACAAACAAAAGGAAAAATAAACAATAAGATTTCTGTACTATGTAACAGAACATATAGTTGGAATGAAAAATATTGGTTGTTTGGAAAGTTTATGCTGATTTTTAAGGGAAAATAAAACACAAAACAAAATTATGCCATTAAAATTTAACTAAATATGAACCATTTTGTTTCACAACCTTTCTCCCTTATTCCTTCGACTTACAGATTCCATCTTCCTAGAACTTTGGTGGTTTCTTGGCAAAGAATTCATTAAGGTAGTTTTTTTTATGTCATCCAAAGAATTAAAATTTTTACCAATGAGATTATTTTGCAAGGGAAATAAACGAAAATCTGAAGGAGCAATGTCTGGTGAATATGACAGCCAAGCTGCAACAATTTTTGTCAAGTTGCCAAAGAAATGTAAGGCCTGGCACTATCAAGGCAATAAAGTTCTATGCTATCATCGACGAACAAAGTAATCAATCCTTGGTTTGTTCAGATTTCTTTAGAGCCTTCAGTGATAACAGCCCCAGCTACACTTATTTCCTGAAAACATGTGCTTGAGTGATAAAGACTGCCAGAAGAGCAAGAGGCTAGCAAGTGGAATCTATCAACAGCAGGGTAGTCTTCCACTTCCTAAACTTATTGAATGCAATGAGATTCCAGATAACAGGTCTGAGATCCCAACTCTGGACGTGGCTCTCTGCTACCTTCACTTAAAGACAATAGTGCATCAGATCCTGGAACAAGAATCCAAGACGCTAATCATGCTTCTTCTTGGTCAAGACCTCAAAAGGAATACATAAGGGATGAATACAAGTCAACGGCTCCCCACAATTCACCCTATGCCCAGAAATTTGACTTGAAACTGGTCATAGTAGGCAATGTCTGTCAAGGAAGAATGCACAAAACACTCACTCTAAATGCATGCTACACTAATGCCCTTGAGTGGGCTCACTCATCTTTTAGCCATCCCCAAACATCTTCCAGATGAAAGACAGATTTGGTAGTAACCAAACCCACAGTCACCCACCAAGATACCGCAGAAAATCTGTCTTTGACAAGGAGAGAGACCACCAGAGTAATGCTGTATTTCAACAAGTGAAAGAAGACAACTATCTGACACCATCTGTCAAAGATAGCACAGAAAAAGAATTGAATAAAAATAAGTCTATCAGCTAGGTAGCACCAACACAATTCAAGTCCTCTAGGTGTTGTCTCCCAAATAACTGGACACAAAAGGCCAACAGACCACTGTCCCCCAGACACATACTTGAAAGGAAGCCAGAAACAATTGTTGTTGATAGAACTCTCATTCCAGTATCCACAGAATCTGACAGCTTCATCAGGCTCACACATGCCACTCTTCTTACAGAGAAAATCAACATATCTTCTACTCCTCTTGGAGAATTTGAAGTAAATGACCACTTCAAACACTGATAGAGACATGTTCAGCACCAAGCCACAGACCTTCAGATACACAGATACTCTCCCTTCTGAGAGACCATATCTCAAACCTAGAAACATTGTACTTCTCAAAGACAATCTAGAGAAAAGAAGTAAATGGCCTCTCAGCTTTGTCACACAAACCTTTCCTAGTGGAGACAGTAAGGTGTGTAAGGTAGAAGTCAAGGTCTCCAGAAAGGACAGCACCAAATGCCTTCTCAGGCTTGTATCAGAAAGTATCCTTCTACTTTCTTACAAGGCCTAGATCAATCTTGGCATATAAACATGACAAGCAAGAAGTGTTCTTTTACACACTACAGAAAACATACTGTTTATTTCCCCTTTTGTCCTTTTTTAGGTTAGATACTTTTTAGATTGGTCACTGTTTTGACTACTTCTAGCAGCCCTTAACACAAGGAAACTGACACAATAAAGGCATCACACCAAGCACGTGGTTGGTAGTTTTATCCTCCTGATTTCATCGGTTTGTAGATTATGATAACTTTCTCTCTACATTTTATCTATTTTATTTCCATGTTATTATTTGAACATTTGTCTAATGTAGCCTTATTTTATACATTTTTTCATACATGATATCAGTCAGCTATTCCTATCTCTACCATTATATACTCAAGGCAGTGGATTACAGTCAAAATGGTAATGATGAATGAGGTGTGTGTTATGAATGGAAGAAGCATGTCATGTCATAGTTGGAAAGTTCTAAAGTTGTGGAACTAAAGAATGGAGCTCATCTGTACATTTTGCATAGAGACAAAATAGCAACAGGCTTGCAACATTATATCTGTGGACTTCCCAGTGATCACCTTTGCTTGAATACAGTTTTCAGTATATCTGTTTTTATAGATCTCTTAATAAAGGTGTAATATTAATGATTAATAACCCTTAGGGAACTCCCTTGCAAAGTAAGTTTATCGTCTCTTAAGGAACTCTCCTGCATGCACACACTTCTTGCATGCCATTTAAGTCTCTAAAAGTAACCTGTAAAATTAATTCATTAAAGTTTCCTAAGTTATAATAATTGTTGATTATTTTCATAACAATTTAATGAACTAATTTTTATCCTATTTATTCTGTCGATATTGTCTTGTACCTGACAACATGGAGAAAATTTTGAAATCACTAAAACTAGACCTCAACCCGAACTCCTCTACTGCAACAAAAGGAATGGAAAAACTAGATTAAAATGTTAAGCAATTTCTTTGAAGAATGCAATAAATTAAGGCTGCTTGTTAGCTGTGTTTCATTTGGAGTTTACAAATACATAGAGGACTGGACTATGTACAAGATGGCTATTAATGTCCTAGAAAAACTATACACCAAACACAATTTTTCCAGGCAGATTCTAGGTACCCATCAACAGAAACCAAGCAAATCTCTGGACAAATTCCTGCAGGAACTCCACAAAGTAAAAACTGTGCTTTCAAAATGCTGACTGCCAAACAGTACTGAGAGAATTTGTCTGGTTTAGCTTCCCCTATAATATGACAGAGACAACTCAAGAATTGTACACTGGATTTTTAGTCTACCTATAAACAGGCTTCCTCCCTAAACTTGGTACAGAAAACCTTGGATGTCTACAATAACAGAATATGTCTACTACAGAGCCCACAGAACTTCAAAGAGATGAAAATGCAAGTAGACATATTGCTGCATCATTCAGTTAAAGAAGGTTGATTTGTACTTTTAATAAAAAGAAATGCTTTTTTTGTAGTGGACTATTACACTAAAGACATGTATCTTCAGCTAGAAATTTCAGAAATGTTGATATAGATGGTTTAATTAAGTCCTCGCCAACTGTGAGATTTTTTCCAGCTTTAGCAATGAGTAAAGAAATTTCATAACTTGCCTCAAGAGTACAACTGGCAGTAGCAGCTTGTGCAGTGAGCAAAGTCTTTATAGTTAATCTTTTTTCAAACTTGTCTTTTAAAGCTTTGAAATAATTCAAATCCGAGTTTGCATGGAAGCTATGTTTAGCTTTTAAATGCGCTTCGTTTCATTGATTCATTGCTCAAGGATTACTGACATAAGAGGCAAAAAGGTAATTTTTCATCATTGACAGTGGTTAATAAAGCCAAATTTTAAGAATTCCTCCGAGTACTGGCAAACTTTTTTCTTGCTTGCACTACTCATTTTATGCATAAGGGTTACAACTGAAATTAAAAAATAACTTATAAAAAAATTTACGTAAACTGTACTTTCTTTGTAAAATTATTTTTTTAGTAAACTTGTATTGACAAATCCAGTCTATTTTTGGAATTTTATGTAACACAAAGTCTGATTTTTAAAAATGCAAAAAATAAACCTAAAATTGAAAAAAAGCGAGCTAATTTTTATTTTAAAGCGTTTTCACTCACTTTTCATTCATTGCAATGAAGGATTAATTAAAATATACAAAACTAATTGAAAAGGCCAGTTGACACAATATAATATAATTGCATTGAATACAAGCTTCAATACAAATAAATAAAATTGCTTGCTATGGAGGATACTTCACATGTAGTATTCATTCCATAACCACTTACTAATTTTTAGAATTCACTTAGAGCAGGGGCGGGCACACTTTTTTTGTAAGCGGGCCAAAATTCGTTTTTTATTGTGGTGCGCGGGCCAGATATCTTGAAAATATGTATTGTACAAATGAAAAAACAAACGTTTAATAAGTTCATTAATTTTAATTATACATTATAAAACTAATCCAGCAAGACTTTTAATTAGAGACGGCAGTCGGGAATTTCATATTTTTACATAGAAATTCATTTAACGAAATAAAATTAAGTAAATATTTTACTATTTTAAACTTTATTTAAAGAAATTTGCGTCCAAATTGATTCTCTCATTTATTTAAAATATTGCTATTTTTTATATAAAAATATTTGAATGTTTTTAAAGCATCGTTTTCATTAAAATGATGAAAAAGTTCATAAAATAAACAAAAATAAAATATAGAAAAAATACAATTAATTGAAATATTTTTGGTGTTTTAAGGCTCAAAAACATATTTAGAAAGTTTCCTTGTGTTTGAATGAAATAATGTCATTTTAATAAATGAATAATATTTTTTGTTAAAAAAATTTATGTTCAAAAATTATTTTAAGTTATTGAAAAGGTGATCAAAGTAAGTTTAAGTACATTTATGATTTTTTGTTTTTGAGAATTATTTTAGGTTTTTTCCAAATATAATTAATTTGGGTATTTTCCAACATTTTCTCTTTTAGAGAATGAAAACTTTTGAGAATTATGGCATCCCTTTCGGCAGGCAGGACAAAAACGAGTCGCAGGCCGTAGTGTGCCCACCCCTGACTTAGAGGAATAAAAATGGTCACCGAATTTCCAGGCCCCACATTGAGAAGCACTGTCCTAGATAATACGTCTTCCCTAAGTGATTTATTGTCTTTTGCCTGTTGTTTGAATAACTTTTCAAACCTTTCTTGTTGCTGAATAAATTGTTGTTGTTGTTGTTGGAATTGTTGCTGTAAAGTAACTTGTAGCACCTTAGTTAATTCCACAATTTGTTCCATTCTGCCAACGTATCCACAAGAAAAATTTTGCTCCAATTTATGTAGACAATAAAATTTTCTAAGTCCAAACAAGTGGGGGGGGGCAATTTCTTACTTTCTGTAAGCGTTGCACAAGTTTTTCCTTTTCTAACGTTCCGCGTTAATAAGCGTTAAAACAAAAATGAGAGAAAAATTACTTACTTTCTGAAAGCGTCAAACAAGTCTTTCTAACGTTCTTTGTTAGTAAGCGTTGTCAACTGTATTTTTTTTCTTTTGTTTTAACTTGTGAGGTCGTTTCGAATCTTGTCGCCAACTGATATGTCTGAGAAAGGGATATATTTGTTCGAAGTAGCTAAGTGGTTTTGGCTACTGTAACCGGGTAGGACAATCTAGCTGGTAACCGTAATGGACTGGTACTCATCGTAGTCATAGGCAATATGCTTAGGCTTATGAAATAGGCGTAGGCAATATACCTCCACATCAGTCTGTATTTATGGCCGACACCAGCCAATCATATTACTGTGAGGGGGAACCCAGGTGTATGCATATTTATTGCATCAGTAATATTGAAATGCATCACAAATTATAACAATGATTTAAAATCAATCATCATTTTCTTACAAAACAAATGTGACACAAGGTGTGGGTAATTTGGCTAGTTTATCATATAAATATAAGCATGTTTTGAAAATTTTACCAATATTGTGGTAAAATTATCCTTGTGGGTAATAGTAATTCATTGTGACAACATTGACTTGTATAATAAAATCTGGCATAGTGTATTTACAATTCTACACATGTTTCTATTAAGGTGAAAAAACAAAACCATTCAATGACAAAAATCTTTGAAAATACAGATATATTTATCACAGTGAGGATTTTAGCACCAATAACTTATGCTGCCTTTTAAGAACAAGAGTATTTTTGATGATACAGATATAAGTAGATTCAAGCTGAAAATTGTAAAGCAACAAGAATATTTATTGTAATAAATATTTTCTTGTCAAATGTACATAGAATTATAAATGGATAATCTATTTAGGATTGTAAATAATATTTATATTGTATTATATAATTATGTAAATTTTTTTATCTATTCCTACATTAGCATGATGCAATATGGAATTTCCATCGGTCCAAGAATTTGCATATAAATACAATAGATTTAAGCTAATCAAGAACAAAGGATGCAGTGAGAGTTCATTACAGATTAAACTTAATGAGAATACCATATTAATTCCTCTCCTACAGATAGAAATACTAGTAATACTTGTCTTCTATATGCACAAAAAAAATAAATTTCAAACAGTTGTAATTATTTAAAAAAACAAGCAAAACTAATTAGTATATACCTGCTGAGCCAGTAAAACCTGATATGAAGCTCAATCGATTGTCACATGGTGCAATGTATTCACTCTGTTAAACAAAAGATTGAGAAAAATCAAGTCAATCATATAAATATACAAATCAAAGGACAATACAAATGTTTGTCATCAATAAAAGATTTTTTAAAAAGATTGAATGATTGTGCTATAATTGAAAAACTCTTGTCAGATCCTTTAGTACTTGATTTGTTTTGCATTTATGGTTTATCGGTTGCAACCCTGAAGAAAATTTTGGAGAACATCAATATTTGTTAATCTTATAGCAATAAGCATTTCTTTTTAGACAAACAAGATTTTTATAGCGAAAACAGTGTCTTAAATTCTTAAGGATATCAATGAAGAGGTAACAAATCATACATAAAGTCAATAAATTTTGATGGCAAAAGAATATTTTAATTTCTTAAAAATAAATGAATGACTTTTTTTCTCTCTATACTTTAATAAAACATTCTTATTTGAATTAAAAATTACAGATTCTTTTTTTATAATTCTATCTCTTCAAGACATAGGCAATAAAGTTCCTTACAGCTTCCCTTCTTTTAATATCTGTGAATTGCCATGACTTCTTAAGAAAAATAGTGGAGTGATTTCTCAATGCCTTCTTTACAGTTTGAATTCAGAATGGTCCTTCTCATAGACTGGCTAACACCCAAGACTAAAAAATTCAGTTGACTATTATTTAACCGATAACTGAAGAGGGAAGAAATGGATTCAAAGGCATTAATGCAAAGTGAAAATTATGGATGCAGTTTTCTATTTACATATTAAATTTTGTAATGTATTTAAAATCATTTAATATCACAATGAACAGATGTTCCCTCAGGGAGGCCACATGTTTTGAGTGCCCACTGGACTTAAACTCAGCACAGATCTCAAGTTGAACTCATACATATGATCCATCACTAAAGATGTTGGAAAAATGGTTGGTTCCCTGTACTACTCCAGTAAGTACCCAACAATTCCTGCTATCCTCTACCTTTACAAGAGCCAAATCAGAATGAAAATGGAGTACAGCTGCCATATATGGACAGGAACTGCCTAGTTTTCACTTTCCACTCTTGATAGAGTCGAAAAGGCTCTCTGCATCCTTGTGGGTGATGAATTATCTTCCACCCAATAACCTCTTTTCCTCTTGCTGCTGAACTGATATTTCCCTGGAGAGTCCAGATGAATTACACTCCTTAGTTCAACCAGTCTTAATCTTCACAGATAAGTCATGCCATGATATGTGTGAACCACCCTCATTCCCTTCATATTTCTTTGATTAGATGTAAGTTCCACTTGAGCAGCTTCTTCCCATGAATCACTGCCTTGTTGAAGAGGATTCTTTCCAAACCACTACAATATTAACCTGTTCAAGTCTAGGGTTAACTGTTATCTTCCACATATATACACATAAGCTGTGCCTCTTACTTCAAGTGGCCGTTGGATCACAGAGTGAACATCATTGTAAAAAAAAAATATTTTATACAGAAAATCTTTTATGATCTACAGAAAAAAAATATCAACTTTATAAATTATAGTAAAAATTAAAATGTAATGATCAAAAAGATTTTTTCTAAATTTAACTTATAAAGAACAAAACTTAATTATCAATAGAAAATGTGATCTTGTAATAAAAAACTTACCTGGTGGGCATCCTTATGAGGGACAATGTAAGCATGTAAAGTCTCACCAACTACATTTGTATTTTTCATCAATGCACGAAGTCGAGAGAGCAAGGTGGAAGTATTCTTGGCAACCATATTGAATATATCTAACTTTATACCTGAAAGTACCAAGTAAATTCTGTAAGTGACTTTTGACTGATAAGTAATATCCATGCCACACTCATTTAGCTGCAGTCAGCTAGAAGAGGGACTGACAGGAGAAGACATCACTCACTCACCTCATTGTGAATCTTATTTTGGTCAGGTATCCATCTTCATTGAAACAATAGTTAATTTCACATATAGGTAGAAAAAAAACATAAATGTGATCCTTATTCAGAAAAGAAGAGACAACCAATAAGAATTATTACAGTTCAAGGCTTAATCTAGTGAAATACAATTTGTTTCTCAACAACAAGTCTCAGTTGGGGATTTGTTTGTATGACAAATAATAGAGAATAGAAATGTGTCCTGGTTGTCTTAATTTAGGGGTAGATATTTTATTTACATCTCTCCAATATCTTTGTAGAGACAGAATCAAAAAGTTACCTTGCCTGCTCTGTTTAATCATTTTGACAAAGTAGTAGAAGCATGATTGGAGCACACAGTCCAAAAGCCAGCAGAAAGTCTTGTTTGAACTACAAAGCTGGGTCATCTGCATAGAGGCTCAAGACAAAGGAAAAAAACTGGTAACCAGTTTCAAATACAAATGACAAGCCTCTGAGATCAGAAATTTGATTTTTTATTTATCTTTGATTTGTATTATAAACAAAAATTCCATGTTATTTTTGTTTGCAGCTATAACTTAGTTATTTTCTGTTTCTGACATTGTTTTCAGAATATCACCCACCTCTAGGCTGGCCATATGGTTTGAAGTTAAAAAAAAAGAAGAAAAAAGCAGATTGGTAACATCATTTCCTCTTTTAAAGAAAAAACAATATCTCTATTTTCACTGATTCTCAAACTAATTACCTCTTTTAACCAACCCCATGAAACAAACAATACTCTCTCTCACTTCTTTCTCCTGCCTCCCTTCATTCCTTACTTATTTACTTCCTCACTTCCCACTGAATAGGAAATTATCACATAACCATGCCTTGTTCCTTTCATTTGCCCAATCAACCAAACACCATTAATGCATTACATTTCTTTTCTTCACTTAATTAATGCCTCGATTCTCTGGTCTTCAGTTTCTCCCGAATAACTCATCAGTGGGAGAGAAGATAAATTAATATAATGCTCTTTTTCTTTTTTAACTCACATCACTTTTAGGGTCCATCAACATAGGTATTTGTTGCTATCTGAGTGTCAGGATTCCAAATAACACATCTTTTAAATGAAACATAAAAAAAGTTATTTTTTGAAGGAAAAGTAGAAGCAAAACATCAGTTGAAATAACACTTATATATTCCTTTCAAAAATATACAATAACCATAAAATGTTCAATTTTCCTTGTAGTGAAGTTTGTTTTTTAAAGTAATTAAATGTTCTTATGATATTGTGAAATGTATGGACAGACTTACTTTATGAGAGTCAGCCTAATGTGCGTGTGTTCATAGACAAAGGTCTAGTCAGCAGCTGCTGGTCCATCCTTTCCATTGGGTGTTTGTGCGTGTGTATGTACATGTCGATCAAACTGGCCTCTGAAATTGTTTTGAGCCCTGAAAAGCAATATGCTTCTATTTTTATATCTGTAAGGGAGATAACTTCACATAGGTGTGAACTTTTTTAATACAAGGTGTGAAAATAATTTCACACTGGCTCATGAAAATCTTTTTCTTGAATTTGTGGGAGGGTGAATGGAGTTATTGTTATTTTCTAAATGGTCCAAAAATAACATGTGGTAAGTCTACAACTACCGCAAGTATTTTGGTGGTATTTGCCCTAGTAATTATTGGTTATCAAACAAACCTTCTGATGGGTTTTTATTGGTTGAAAAATATACATAAGATTTAATTCCTATATCACTTTCAACCAACATAGTTGTATGCCCAGTAAGGCAGAGGCACCTTTGCCAAAGATCTTCATGACAACTCCCTTTTTGAGCCACTTTCCTTTGCTCTTCAGAGCTTTTATTATCTGACAGACCAATTACTTGTTGCATATCAAAGACATGTTGAGGAGTTTTATCCATGAAGGTAATATATGGTTCTTGTAGATTAGTCACTACTCCATTCCCCAATTGCGATGTATATTCAGCACCAAGAAGTTTCACCTATATTTGTTCCCTAATATGCATCAAAACTAGAGCTCTCACTTCCTCAACAGTTATTGGGATGGCTAACAGGTGCCTCCACTCATATTTAAACACTGTTCTCTATGACACAGTTCTCTCTCTGTTTTACTCTGGGAGACATAATGTACCAGTATTCCACCTCAAGTGGTGAGATGTACCCCTTTAAGATATTGCATTAACAGTTCTGTGGTGCTGCTCAACAATCCTATTACTGCCATGTTGATATGCAGCTCTGTAATACTTACTCACATTTCACTTGTCTATAATGTCTCTCACTACCTCTGATCTGAATGCAGCACTGTTGTCCATTAAGATTTCCATCACTGAGCCTCTCTCTAAAAATAGTTAGTTCAACTGAGCTGCAACAGCTGGCCTTGTCTCTCCATTTATCTAGTGCTATACAGCCACACTCCCAAGTTCACAATCAGCCCCATGACAGGTACACTCCACTTTAGTAATGTCTAATGTCAGTAGCCAATCTTTCCCAATTGCACTTAGAATTTGATCTCTCCAGCCTCATGCATAAGTGTAGAGTCTATCATCTGGCATTGTTTCACATTCTCTTATTACCCTGTGTACAGCATCACTAAGAGATATTGAGGGTTCATTTTCTTTGCCAGAATCAGTGTTCTCTCAATGGCAATATGGTGCATTTTGTGTCTTGAAACTCTCAACATATATACTGCACATGACATAAGCCTTCTTGCTAGCATCCAGACACCTTCACCCAAATTTCCCCTACCCTTGTGTGAGTGTCTGCCCTGTTCTCCAACGATACAAGACCAACTTCAGGTTAAATTCTTGGATTTTCAAATGCTTTCTGGGCATTTCTGCTGTTCCCTTAGTCTGCACTCTCCTGGCCTTTGCTGGCTCTCCAGCCAAGAATATTGAAAAACTAGGAAAAAACTAGGAATTTTTTCAATGAAAAACTAGGAAAAAACTAGGAATTTTTCAGCTAAACATGCTTTTACCTTTTAGATGATATTAATTACAACAATCATACAGATGTTCTGCTGACATAACACATTCTTTTGCAACTCTAATTCAGCAACACTGACCCAATTTGAAAGGTTTATTTTAAAATATAGGCAAAGAACAAAATCTTTATACAAAACAATGATGGTATGATAAAAATGCAGTAACATATTAATAAAATATATTTCCATTTTCATGTGACATTACTCTATTAAGTCAAAGATTGAATATGTAGTCAAAGATTGAATGTTTCAAACAAATAGAAGCAGGGCCATATTCCTTTTATAATAAGTATACATTACTTCAAGTTTCATAAAACACTATTATTGAACACAGTTCCATAATGGTAAAATTAAACATAAGGAGACAAGTATATTAAACATAAACATGTACTTTGTAAAACATATAAAATGAACAGGTACATATAAAGCATCAAGCATTACAGTCCTTTTTACTTCTTCATAAATGAGTTTATCAATCGCAATCTCTTCTTTCCAATGTCATTTCTATCTTCAATGCATTTGCTAATAGCAGCTGTTATCTTCTGAAAATTTGCCTTTGCAACATCCAACAGACCTTGACTAATATTCATTTCTTTGAAATTTGTAGACTTTATAGCTTCAGATAATCTTAAATAGGCTTCTTCAAAGATCTTATTCGCCTTCTCCTTTTCTGTTTTCAGTTCCAAGTCACTTATCTTAACATCTTTCTCCTTTTCATCAAGCTTTTGTTTGGTTTGCTGCTGTTTTTCAACCCTTTCTTTTTCTTCCTGTTTCTGGAGAGCAGCTTCCTTTTTCTTCCTCTCCAGCAATGCCTCCTCTTTCCTTTCAGCTTCTCGCCATGTTTCATACTTTTGGTGGTCTTGTCTCACTGCAGCCAGAAGGTCCTTGGTTATGGGGATGTCTGTGACATGCTGAAACATGATGACAGTATCTCTTGTGAGTCTCAGTCCATTAATTAACTCATCTGACAAATGACATCTCTCAGGAGTGACCAACTTCTTGTTCACAGAAAGGCTCCTTTCTACATCAGCATTCCCATGTGAAATGCAGACACAGGTCATCACAACTCTCTTCAAATTAGCATACTTGATCTCCCCACTAGCATTCTTTAAGCTGAAAATGACATTCCAGTAGTGGTCTATCCTGATCAATTGGCCATCCTTGTTGTACATCCCACTTTCATCCACTTGCTTTGACCTGTATAGTTTCCATTCATCAATGATCTTTGAAACAATGGAATCTTCTATGGAGGGCAATGCTGAGCAGAGTTCTCTGAGGAGCTGTTGGGCTTTGTCTTGGTCCTTAACCTCAGGATGAAGACATTGAACACATCTGATGATTGTGTCATTCAGGGGTAGTTTTATCTGGGGATAGGAGCTGACCGATTGGTAGAATTTCCTAAGGTCTTCTCAGTGTCTGCACCTATTTCCATTGACTAAATTCTGGTTGTCAAAGACATCAATGTCTTGAAGCTTTCATCCTGTTCTGTTCCTAACTGCATCATTCTTAACAAATCTGTTGAGGAAGGTTTTCAACAATGTTGATGACTCTTTATACAGGAGATGGATCATTGGCTCTTCTTTCTGGAATTTCTTAAGAAAAGGATCAAACAAAGGCCCAACACATACCAGGAACTGAACCTGTGCAAGGCACTCTTTGCTGGAGAGGAACTGGCATATCCTTTGGTATCAGGTGTTCTTTTTCAGCTGTGCATTGGTGCGATCTTTTGTACTCTTCTTGGGAAGATCTGTTAGGAAGTACTTACAAAGAGGTTTCCAATGTTTGAGAAGACATTCCAATGCTGGTACAAGGGTCAACCACCGACACTGTACATGCCGAATGAAGAACTCTTCATTTAGACCAAGATCCTCTAGAGTAAGGCTGTAGTCCTCCCTTTGACAGATGTGCGTATTAAGCCATTGGAAAATGTCAATTGCTAGTTGTTCAGCATTTTCTCCGTAAACATGAAGTCCTTTGCTGAAAGAGTTATGTGCAGTGTGCATGGCACAAAAGGTATCAGTCCTGGCAATTCAGCTGTTTTCAGCTTTTCATATTGTTTTATTAACATTTAGACCATTGCTACCTAAGGATATCAGCTGAGCTAATGGCATTTCAAATCCATCTTCTGTCACAGCATCTATAATCGCACTACTCACAGTCTCTGCTTTAGCATGTCCAAGCATAAGGCTTTTCAGAAATATGGTACTTACTTCACCTTTTTGTTCATTCCAAAATCGAACAAGCATATCACTTCTTGTGTTGAGCATTGCCGGTTTCGTCAAATTGGATTGTGAAAGGACTTTTTTTTTTCATTTTTTTAGAATAAAAAACTAGGAATACTAGGAAGGTTTTGTGAAGAACTAGGAAAAACTAGGAATCACTGGAGAGCCTGCCTTTGTGATCACACACTAGACCAATCCTGGTACTATTGCACAGTCTCTATAACTTCCACTTCAGTCAAGTTATGCCCTTCATCACTGCTGTATTTGTGGCTGACATTTTTTCATTAACTGAGTGGTATCTTCTGCCTCGACACCCCCCCTTACTGATAGCCATTTCTATGCTACTTGTGTTACGCTACACAATTCCATCATCCTCCTTTCCATATCACTCCTTAATAATTTCCTTTAACATATCAAGCATTCTCTCACATACCATATCATCCAATCTTATTGCTTCTGTTTGTCTCTTGACATAACTACATGCAAGCATCAGCCAACTAGCCACTAGCTTTCCACATATTTAGAACAACTCTCATTTACTCAAGTGGAACTTTATTTCTTCTCCAGAATACCAACACTTCTTGCTGTATGTAATCCAAGTTCTAATGCTACTCAGTTCAAGCAGTTTTGATGGTTTTGCCACTTGAGGTAGCACTTTACCTCTTCTGCTGTTATTCCTCATCCAACAGTTTTAAGCACTGTTGCCATAATTTTTGGTTTTACATTGAGCCCAAAACTTAATGATCTGATTATGGTCTGATTAATGAGTTCAGCCTTAGAAAACAAGAGTTTCACTCCATTTGACCATGGCCACCCAGGTTGAAATGCCCCAATAACAATGAATCATCAATCACCTGGCTGATGTTGTGAGGAGCCCTCGGGATGAGCAAAAAGCTTTACGCAACAAAGCTGGCATCTTCACCCCTGCCCTGCACTGTAGTGATTGGGAGGAGTCAATTGGACATGCCTTCCTTCACTGCAGTGTTGTGTGCTCTTGTGTGCATTGATTGAAGGCTATATGGTCCATGTCTTGGACAGAAAGTTCTTTGTCCTAGAAGCCAGTTCCAAGTGTGCCAATGTGCTACCTTCTTTGAAAAAGGATTTGCACTATATGCTCTTGCGTCTGCTCGGCCTTATGCAAATCATAGTCCAGGCGATGAGACAGAAGGAGTTGCATGGAGGTGAGTTCTCTTCTCAACTGATCTCTTTCTTTAAGCATCAATTTAAAGTTAAAATCAGAGCAGAAAGGATGCGACTCTCTTCATTGAAATTCAGCAAAAGATGAGTGAGAGTTTCACACTTGGTGAGAGTGAGAGGAACTGACCTAGAGTGGTCGTTGGATGCCCCTTAGGCAAGAGGATATTGAGTCTTTAGCCTGAGGCATTACTCGCCCCAGACCATTTTAAGGTAGATTAGAACATTTTACCTGTTTAGTTTGGCCTTTTCTGCCTATTTCAGTTTAACTTAGCTAGGGTATGTAAATGCATAGTCCCATTTATTTTATCCCCTGTATTTTTTTTGTTTCATACCTCAACCCTCCCCTCTATTAGGTGGCAAAGTTCTCAGTTCCCTGGTAGATCTGAGACATTTTCGTAATAATTTTTTTTCATTTTGAGTCATGCATTTTTCACCCAGTTGACTGAGATTTTCTGCTGCGGTCTTAGATTCTATTTAGTTTTACAGATATTCTGTCATTGTAAAATCATTGGAGTTTAGATATTTTTCCCCCTCCCCTTAAAAATTTGTACATATTAATTGTATAAAAATAAAAATTTTATACATAAATATTAGGTTAGGAACTTCATTGAATAAATGAGGCATTTTGGTGACTGGTGCAACTAGAAGTAAATGTCATGTTTTGGTGAATAGAGTATTATCTGTATGGATGGGTCAATGAATAGCTAGATTTTTTAAGTTAAGACTAGTGAAGACCAGCCTTTATTTTAAAAAAATATTCTTAAACTATTGGTTGCATAATACTAAAATAGGTACTTCCACGAGATTGCTAAAAAAAAGAGCATAGCATGATGAAAAAGACGCCAAACTTGACGAAAACAAAATTTCCAAGCAGCCAGAAATCTTAACATCTGTAGACACTCTATCTCAACCTAACTCACCTGGTTGATCAGCGTTAATGGACATGCTTACAAGAGTCCTGAGCTTTCAGCTATGCATAGGTCCCTACTTCCAACTTTCCTGTCATCATAACTCACCTGGTTTAGGAAATTGCTGTATGCATATTGCCCAGATTTCAAACAACACATTCCACACACTTTGGTTAAACACTACAAAAAGTTTATCACTGGACCTAACCAGCAAACTACCTGAACATTGACACAACATTGGCTAATATTTTCTTGCCACTTCAACATGGATTTCATCAACACCTGCACTGGACAGTACAGCTATTTTGGCCTAGCTTCAACTATCAACTTCTGGTGTTCCTGTCAACCTAACTCACTTGGTTTAGGAAGTTGCAGCTTTATTGTCCAGATTCCAACAACCTATTTCCGTACACTTCAGTTAAATACTACAGAAAGTTCATCATTGGACTTAACCAGTAACTACTCAATGCCAGCATTTAAATTGAACTTATTTCCTCTTTGGCTATATTCTCCAGATTCAAACAACCTATTCCATACATTTCGGTTAAATATGACGGAAGGTTCTTCATTGGATTTAACTACTCAACGTTTTCACCGGACATTTAAACTGAACTTCTGAACTGTTGTTTTTCATGCCAACTTAACTAGACCCTACTTTTAACATTTAGTCACAGTTAAATTATCTAGATCTTCTAACCAGTCAGTATCCCTTCATTTACTTAATTCTGCCTCCATTACTTGATTCATTGTTTGTTCATGTTCCTTTAATGGAAACATTACTTTTGTATATGTTGTAAATAAATTTTGTATTAATTTTAGTTTGTTGTCCTCTTGTTGACCTGTCAGATTCACATCTTTATTTTTAAAATGTTGTTCGGCCTCATGTGACTAT
Source organism: Acanthosepion esculentum (assembly GCA_964036315.1). Classification (NCBI taxonomy): domain Eukaryota; kingdom Metazoa; phylum Mollusca; class Cephalopoda; order Sepiida; family Sepiidae; genus Acanthosepion; species Acanthosepion esculentum. Next base: position 68,509,522 of record OZ038481.1, on the reverse strand, counting down.
CCTTATTTGGGCGCACAGGCCATATTATATCATGCCCCACTCCAGGGTTCCACTACAGATGTTAAGATTTCTGGCTGCTTGGTAAATCTTCAGAGTTTACCACATAAAATATTTACTTTGTGTAAGTTAGAATGATTCTTCAGCCAGAAAATTATTCTCATTTAAGAAAGATGTTAAGATCTCTGGCTTCATGGGAAATTTACCATGTTAAATATTTATTTAGTAAAGAATTTTCAACACATTGTGTTGAATTATTCAAATTGTATTCTATATACATGATATAGAATATAGGATATAAAAAACGATATAGTATATAGGATAAAAAACTATAAGGTAATGTTTGACAAATGACCTATCAATTTTTATTTGAGGATGAAGGGAGTAGGATTTTTTGTATCGGGTGACTTTTGTTAAAAGCATGTTTTAGACGTTTTGGAAAAATTCTGAAACTAAGTTCAATGTAACTTGAGAAAGCTATTTGTTTTAAGTTAAAACCTTTTAACTTATAAGATTTGTTGACGGAAATGTAACATTTGTAAAGGACATCAAATTGTTTATTTGCATCTTAAAAGTGATTCACTTCCAAATTAGTCTAAAGGACATGACTGCTTGAGCAAATAAACTCATTCCTAAGATGGGAAAAGCTGTTGTAAAATTGATTTGTTAGCTCAGAAAGATAACATTTCAAAATCAGTAATTTCTGATTAAATTAAATATTATGAGCCAAGGTTAGGAATTGTTTAATAACTGTTCTTTTGCAGTATAAAAAAAGCAAAAAGCAATGTCATAAAATTAATAAAATAAGAAGAAAAATGGGAATTAAGAAGGTTATAAAATTAAGAAGAAAAGAGAACTAAGAAGAAACAATGGTAAATTTGCAGATTAAGTTATGGGTAAAGGCTTTTTCATGTGGGACATACTTAAGCCCCGGAGTCATGTGCGGAAACTTACTTAGTTAACAGCTTTTTTACTAATCTTCCTATCTACTTATTTGTCTCAATTACTGCGCAAAACCAAAAGACTATAGACACTTTTGAAAGTGAAGCTTTTATTGAATTAGTTTTCTTTTCGATTTTCTTTTACTTCTAAATTCCCTTTTAAATATATTTTTTCGTTTTTTATTTTGTAACCCCTGCCAGAGTTTGTTTATTATACGTATTATTCTTTGGAAAGACTTTATTTTTTTTCCTTACGTGTTACTTCTTTATTTGTACTTCCCTTTTAAATATCCTTTAAGTTTTTCCATGTTTCATTTGTTTTAAAGTTTCTGTGCCATATTTGTTGTAAATTTTGTATTTATATTGTCTAATTTGTCCATTTATTTTCTTTTGTTTACTTTTTTCATTTGTTATCAGGTTGATTCTTTCTTAGCATCAGCCATTTTGGTTTTGTGATCAGCTTTGCATATTATTGTTGTTTTGTATTTTCTTTGTATAACGTTTTCCTTTTTCTTTGCATAGTGTTTCGTTTTATTGTTTATTCTCGTCCGTCTGTTTTGTGTTTTTTCTTTTTGATTGTTGTTTCACCTTTAGGCGAAACTTGTTCTTGTCTGTCGTCTATTTTATTTTTTTATACATGTCTCGCCTTTTTTCATTTGTTTTCGTCTCTGGTATGTATTTCTGTTTTGTGTTTTTTTTTTCTTTTTGACTGTTTAAATTAGTTATTTTACTTTTAAACGAAACTTGTTCATTTGTTCGCATCTGTCATTTTATTTTTGTACGTCCTTCTGTTTTACATTTTTTAATTTTGCTTTCAGGCAAACTTTTATTTTCATCTGTTGCCTATATTTTAACTTGTCTTATTTTTCGTATATAGAATTTTTCCTGTCAGTCAATTTTTCTGTTTAATCTTTTTTACCTTCACCTAGAGGTGAAACTTAACCATTTTTCCCCTTTTTTCACCCCTCCACATTCCTTTTTAAAAAAATGGAAAAGAAAGAAAAAAGAGTGCCTTCTTTTGTAGTTGTGTAAAAAAGAAAACTAAAATAGCCGACTTTAGAAAGTCAGTGAGAAAACACTTTTTCAACCCCAAAAAAGACCCACCTGACAAGGACAATCCAGATGAATACCCTGCTTTAGAAACTTCATCCTCTAGTGAAGAGGCCTTTAGTGGTGAAGACCAAAGTAAAAGTATTGAAGCCAATAATGGCCAAGAAGAAACCTGTAAAAGTATGGTCGCCAATAATGGCCAAAAATCAACGAAAAGTACGGAGAACCAATAATGGCCATAAAGATAAGACAAACGCAGAGGTTGGGGATTTGCCCTGTTGTTGGAAGTCTCCACCTAAATGCATCATCGATATCGCAGAGTTCTTGGAGTGTGCCAACAGTTACGCACACTGTGTGGTAGAAGGTGGGCTCTTGGAGGATCCAGTTGAACTAAAGAAGATCGATAGAAGAATAGTGTCAGTTTTTGTCGTCAACAAGCGTACACACAAAATTTGTCATTCAACGAAAGACACAGTGGTAAAATCACTAGTTTAAGCCACTTCGAATCGTTAAGGGTAAAGGCTTTTGCATGTGGGACATACTGTTAGACACAGCTGAAGACTGCATAAGAACTACAAGTCAGGAATTGATCACTAAAGATTTAATACTCCAAACTGCATACGAAGGCAGGAGAAGGATCAGCGTAGCAATATATGACATCCCTCCTCAGGTTATCAGGGAACACCTGGCAGCTTTCTTGTCCCAGTATGGAGAAATTCTAGGTGCTTCTTGCGATAGCCTGACTGGGGGATGGAGTTTCAACATCATGTTGGATCGTAAAGCCTTCATCTCCATCCACAACTGTCTGGATGTTGGCGGCCTGAAGCTGCCGTTCATGGTGACCGGCTGTAACCCAGTTTGTTGGAAGTGTGGAGAGACTGGTCACCTCTCCACTCCCTGCCCAGAGAAGAAGGCCTCTGGAAGTCAGGCCCCAGTTGACCAAACTCCTACTCTGACTGTGTTTTTAAAATCCGCCACGCCTGTAATGGGCATGCCAGCTTCCAGGACCAAAGTGGTTAAACTACCTAAGCACCCATTCCCCGAAGAGCCTTCTCCCGCTGCAAGTGTAGTTCTGGAGGTAGGGAAGTGGGAATGGCAGGTTGCTGGCAGGGCCAGAGGGAAGTGCCAGACAGTGGGTCCTCAGTCTGCTGAAGCCCCTGGGACGAAAGACACTGACAGTCCCACTCCCTCTGTCAACATTAAGGGCGACTCCCCAGGCTCTAAACCCACATTAAGAGACCTATAAAAGAAATATGATCTGGTGTTTGAGAAGATAGAAAAGATTAAACAGTGGAAAGAGAAATTAGGAAAGCAACAAAAGACCTCTCCCACCAAAAAGACTTCTTAATCAACATCCTCTGCCCCAAATTCACAACAAAACTCCAGTCTTCAAAATACTTCCTCTATCAAAACAGCCACTCCATCCAATCCTCTGCCCCATTACAATCTTCCCTTCTATCAACCCCTCTACATAAGACCACTCCTACCAAAAAGGCCACTCCCTCCACATCTTCGGCTCAGACACATTCTTCCCATCCCTCAACCCCTCACTGTAGAGATCCCAGTCCTTTCAGACAAACTTATACACCCTGCGACAACCCCAGCCCTACTCTCATTAAAGATTCTAAAATGCCCCCTCCCCAAAACAAAAGACTCAGAAGTCCCATGCAGGACTCATTGGGAAACAGGAAAAAGCAGGAGTACATCTTCAACAATGGGGAAGATGTATGTTGAATATCCCCTGCCCAATCAGGAAAAGCTTGAGATTATGGGAACTGAATTAAAGATTTGAGGTAGCTCCGATAAATGAAGCAGTTCACCGAGAAAGACGTTGAAGACCTCAAAAATTTTCCTACGGCAGAAGGAGTATTAACTGTCATAAGAACTGGGACGGGGGCGAAGCAGGCGTGGGCTATGCTAGACAAAGACATAGCCTCTTTTAAAATATACTATCGCAATTGTCCAGAATGACATGTTGAAAAAAATGAAACCATTTTGTGCTGAGAGTGTCCCCATTTCTGTTCACTCCTCCCTCTAGAGAGCACTAAAGCTGACTTTCCCCTGGCATATAGGCAGCCTCTGCCAAGACAGCACCATCAAAACTGAAATGGGCCATGGGTCGATGGGAGAGGCAGTCGGTATCCTTACCCTGACCATGTTCAATTCAGGAAAGCAACCTTAATTCATTAGATAAATGTCTCTGGTTAGCTAATATAAATGTCCGAGGCCTGAGGTCGGAGTCTTACAGGGCAAGGCTTTCTTGCAACCTTCAGCACTGCGGGGTGAATGTTTGTTGTGTACAAGAGATCCGGTTTTCTTCTCATGACTGTGAGGACATACTGTCTAAGGGGTTCTCTCTTTATTCAGTGTGTTTTGATGGTCATTCAAGAGGTGTCTCTTGGCTAGTGAGCAAGTCTTTGAAGGCTGCGTGTACTCTTGTCTTCGCAGATCTGGCAGGCAGACTTTGTGTGCTGGATGTTAGAATAAAGGAAAAGCCTCTGCATCTCATTGGGGTTTATGTGCCAATACCCATTCTGAGCGGTCTGCTTTGTTTCGGCAGATCAAGCCGTTCCTGACAACATCTCGTCAGGTAGTTTTAGTGGGAGATTGGAATGCCATCCTTGACCGCAATATAGATCGGATAGAGCCAAATTCGGGGACTAACAACCGGGACGTGAAACCATTTTGGGACTTTATTGACAGGTTAGATCTTGTTGATAAGTACCAGAAGGAGCACCATTGGGAGATAGTTTGGACTTGGACAAATAGTGACAACTTGGCTCCTGGGATGCATTCTAGCTACCTCGACCAAGTCTTAGTTAGGAGAGTCGATGTAGGTCTATTAGGGTGTCCAAGCTTCTATTATATAGTTTATACGGATCATAGGCTTGTCCGGGTCCACGTAAACTTAGATAAGCCTAAGGTTAGGTTGGCTGCCTACTGGATATTAAACTGCTCATTATTTGGTGAGCAAGATTTCTGGGACCAGCTGCTACTAATGATACAGAGGGAATTGACGGGGTCGGTTGTAGGGAATGCCTGGTGGGATAATTTAAAATAAAAAATTAGAACGTTTGCTGCTGATTTTAGTCATCTCTTCAATTTAGATAGATTAGCAGCACAAACAGCTTTGGAACAAAAAGTCGATTGGGCAGTTAAATCCCAGGATAGTGGGGAAATAGCCTTATCTAAGGCAGAGCTGTTCTCCTTACTTATCAAGAAGGATCAAGCTCTGGTAGTTAGGGCTAGGTTAAAAAGAATGGTTGCTGAATTGCACGCAAAGGAAAATTGTAGTGCATCTCGGCGACATATTGTGTGCATCACATTGCCGGATAAGAGGACCGTGACTACAAACGTGGGCATATGCGAAGCTTTTCAGGATTACTTTCAGGAACATTTCACCAGGGAGCCTGGTCTGATCCCTGCTCAGTTCGATGCCTATTTAGCCGACTTAGCCTGCCTTGAGGTAGCTGAAGTGGCTGGGTGCGAGGCTCCCATCACAGAATTGGAAATCTGGGAAGCACTGAAACAGGTTGGCCTGGATAAATCTCTGGGACTAGATGGTCTTCCCTAAGAAGTTTACTTGAGGCAGTGGCCCTTTTTTGTTCCTTTGCTGGAACTGATTTTCAACAACTGGATGAAGCAGGGGTCTATACCTCAACGCTTCACCAAGAGTGTAATCAAGTTGCTGCATAAGGACAAAATCAGTGGGGATAGGTTAGATAACTTTCACCTTTTAACCATGTTAAACACAGAGTTAAAGATTTTGGCAAAGATCTTAACCAACTGTTTGCAGCTTGTCCCGTCTAGTCTGATTGGCTCTGAACAGACTTATGCTGTGAAGGGCAGGACTATTCAGGACAACTTTCATATGGTACACTTCATCTTAAAACAAGTCGACAGTGAACTGCGCTCATCAATTTAGATCAGTCCAAGTCCTTGAATAGGGTTAACCATAATTTCCTGGAGGCTATCCTTTTGGCAGCCTGTTTTGGGCCGGACTTTTGCTCCTGGATCCAACTTTTGTATGCGACTCCCAGTGCACTGGTGGAAGTGAATGGGGTAATATCGGAGCCTTTCGTACTGTCTCGTTCCATTTGTCAAGGTTGTCTGTTTTTGCCTTTGCTTTACCTTCTTGTGTTGGAACCTTTCCTTCGCAAGTTAAAGGCGAATCTGGTCCTGCGCAGAATTTCCCTGCCTGGTGCTAACATCTCGGCCAGGTATTCTGCCTATGCTGATGACATTTCAGTTCTTGCGTCGAGCAGAGCCAAGATTGACGAAGTCAGCAAAGAGATCAGTCGTTATGAGATGGTGACAGGGGCCAAGATCAACTGCGATAAGTCTCTTGGTTTGTGGCTGGGTATGTGGAAGGGAGTTTCTCTTCCCAGACCTTTCCTCTGGACAGATAGGTCGATCAAGATACTCGGCGTCAGGTTCGGTCCTGATGTACGGTTGGAAATGAATTGGTCGGAGGTAGAAGAGAAGGCCGAAATCGCAATTGATTTGTGGTCTCGGAGGAATCTCTCCTTGTAGGGGAGGGCGGAAGTATGTGTTTCACACATCTACCCGATTCTCCTTTACTGACTCTCTGTACTTCCACTTCCGTATACCACACATCATTAGTAAGGCTTTTCTTCTCTTTCTTGTGGAGAGGCAAGGCCGCTATGGTATATATATGGGAGATATCTTCATCCATCTGAGGGCGGTCTGGGTATGCCTAGCATTGAGATTTGTCAATATATGCTTCGCATCGCCTTCCTTGACATTATGTGTCACAAATCGGATGAGGAGGCTGCCTTCTGGAAGGAAGACACCCATAAGAACTTACCATCCCTGAGAAGTGTGCATTCGAGCTAGAAGGCCGGCCGTACACCCTGAGCTGAATGCTCCTTCTACTGCAAATGTCATCGTGCTCTGAAACGCCCCTTATGGGCATCGGATGGCCTCTCCAATATCCAGGTATTGTCTCATAGGGCATTATATCAAATATTAGTCAGGGTTGCATTCATGATGAGCTGATTGACGAGCTCAGCCTTACGAAGCAGGAGGCTCGCTCAATATGGCCTTGGGCGCCTGGGTTGAAATGCCTCCATAACGATGAGGCATCAATCACCTGGCGGGTCATTCATGGGGCCCTCTGGTCTCACCAAAAGACTTTGTTCAGCAGGCTTGGAGAAGTCTCCAAACTGCCAACGCTGTGTTGGGGAAGTCGAGACCATTGGTCACGCCTTATTTCATTGCGGGGTGGTAGTGCCATTGTGCAAGCTTGTTGAAGGTCTCATGGTCTGCAGGCTGCAAGGAAAGTTCTTTGTCCTTGAGGCCAGTTCTGTTTGTAGCAATGTGGTGCTGCATATGACAAAGGCTAAACAATATATGTTCTTTTGCTTAATAGGTGTTATGAGAGTCGTGATTTGGACGACATGTCAGAAGGAATTCTATGATGGCGAGATGTTCACTTCTTCCCAACTGATCTTGTTCTTTAAGCATCAGCTTAAAGTCAAGATTAGGACGGAAAAGCGGTGGCTCACCTCATCAGAATTTGGCTAAAGGTGGGTGAATCTTGCACATTTGTGCCGAGTAAAAAGGGCTGCCCTAGAGTGGTATTTTGATGCCAATTAGGCATCAGGATATTGTTCTTCCTGGGTTGAACTTGGGCAACCCATCCCTGAAATTAGGCTAGTGTAAATTTTGTTTTTGCTTCTTTAGTTTTTTTTTTTTTAAACTGAGATAGGGCATGTTTGCTCATTGGCACCTTTTACTTTTGTCCCCTTTTTTCTTTAGTTTAACCTCTTTTACCTTCTCCCTCATTAGGTGGTCAGTGATGTCAGTTATCTGGTGAATGTGGGACACCTTTCATTTTTTGTGTGTGTTTTTCGTATTTGTTGTTGTGTCAGAGTCAGTGCGTGTCTGTGTGAGTGCTTGGGATGGATAAATGTTTCCATATTTTTATTGTCCCGCATCGATTTCGTCAAGTTAACTGATATTTCTGCCACATTTAAGGTTTTACTAACATGAATTTGTTTAGTTTTTGTAAATAGTTTATATCCATATTGTATATACACATTGGGGATTTTTTAACTTCTTGTTTTTATTCCCCACCCACCACAGGTGATGATTTTGTACATATGGGGACTATTTAGGATTTCATTGAGACAATGAGATATTTTGGTGAATGTAATAAGAAAGGTAAGTAAGAATGTGTTGTTTTAGTGCTAGGATTATTGTTTGCGTTTGGGTCAGTGGTTGTGGCTAGCTAAGTTTTAAATTAAGACAGATGATGACTGTCCTTTTTCCCACCCTACTTTTTAGGCCTTGTGCCACATTTTCTGTTATTATTACAGAAATAAATAAAAGACTTAGCGCTCGAATCTCGTCTTCCTGACTTATTTATGGACTGGTGATTACCACCCGACTTTTTACTGATTATGCTTCTCATTGAACTACATTTTTGTTAAGTTTGATTTATTTTTTTACTGTCTCTCTTGCGTTTTCATGACTGTTTTGAAAAAGTTTTTGATTTTTTTCTTTTTCAGTTTCTTTACCCTCCCCATTTTTTATTTTCCCCCTTTATTTTGCTCTTATTCTTTTATTATTTGCTTTCTCAATTTTCTTTTACTTTTAAATTTCCTTTTAAATATTTCTTTTACCGTCTTTTTTTGTAACCCCTGCCAGAGTTTGTTTATTTTTATACGGATTCTTCAGACAGACTTTATTTTTTTCCTTATGTGTTACTTCTTTATTTGTTCTTTCCTTTTAAATATCCTTCAAGTTTTTCCATGTTTCATTTGTTTAAAGTTTCTGTGCCATATTTATTGTAATTTTTGTATTTATATTACCTAATATATATTTATATTATCTAATCTGTCCATTTATTTTCTTTTGTTTACTTTTTCACGTGTCTCGCCTTTGTTTTCGTATCTGGTACGTATTTTTGTTTTGTGGGTTTCATACCTAAATACATCATCGATATTGAAGAGTTTTTGGAGCATGCCAAGAATTATGGCACCTTGTGGTAGAAGGTGGGCTCTTGGAGGATCTAGTTGAACTAAAGAAGATCAATAGAAGAATAGTGTCGGTCTTTATCGTCGACAAGCATTCACGCAAAATTTGTCGTTCAACGAAAGACACAGTGGTAAAATCACTAAATCATTAAGGGTAAAGGCTTTTTCATGTGGGATGTATTGTTACTCACAGCGGAAGACTGCATAAAAACAACAAATTGGGAACTGATCACTAAAGATTTAATACCCCAAACTGAATACGAAGGCAGGAGAAGGATCAATATACGACGTCCCTCCTCAGGTTATTGGGGAACACCTAGCAGCTTTCTTGTACCAGTACGGGGAAATTTTAGGTGCTTCTTCCGATAACTTGACTGGGGGATGGAGTTTCGACATTATGTTGGATCATAAAGTCTTCATCTCCATCCCCAACCGTCTGGATGTTGGCAGCCTGAAGTTGCCGGTCACAGTGACTGGCTGTAAACCAGTTTTTTGGAAGTGTGGAGAGACTGGTTACCTCTCCTCTTCCTGCCCAGAGAAGAAGGCCTCAGTTGACCAAAATCCCCCTCTGACTGCGCCTTTGAAATCCGCCTCGCCTGTAATGGGCATGCCAACTTCCAGGACCGGTGTGGCTACACCTCAGCCTCCATTACCCAAAGAGCTTTCTCCTGCTGCAGGTGCCGTTGTAGAGCAGGGAGAGGGGGAATGGCAGGTTGCTGGCAAGGCCAGAGGGAAACGCCAGACAGCAGGTCCTCAGTCCCCTGAAGCCCTCGGGACAAAAGACACTGACAGTCCCACTCCCTCTGTCAACAGTAAGGGTGACACCCCAGCCTCAATAGTGACCGTAAAAGATCTTCAAAGAAAATACCATCCATGATACATGAAGACGAAAAAATTAAATACTTAAAAGTGAAATTAGACTACCAACAGAATACAAAATCCTCCCACATTAAAACAGCACAACCCTCTACATCCACTGTCCCGCATTCACAACAGTCTTCCCAGCCCTCTACCTCCAGTCAGCCCAAGATCTCCTCTACAAAGAAGACCTTACCTGCCACTCCATCCACATCTTTTCCCATCCATCAACCCCTCTCAGTGGAGACCCCAGCCCTTTCAGGCAATTGTATACGTCTTGTCACACCTCCAATCAAAACTCCTGAAATGCCCCCTCCCCAAAACAAAAGGCTCAAAAGTCCTACACAGGACTTAACAGAAAAAAGAAAAAACACATTTTCAACCCAGGTGAAGATGTTTGCTAAATATTCCCTGCCCAAGCAGAAAAAGCCAGAGACTACGGGAACAAGATAAAAGACTTAAAATATCTTTTATCAATTAAGCAATTTGCAGACAAAGACATTGAGGACCCCAAATACTTTCCCAATGGTGAAAGAGTTCTAACAGTCATCAGAACTGGATCAGGGGCTAAACAGACTTAGGCCATGCTTGATGAAGCCATGGCCTCTTTTAAAATGTAACCGCCTATTGCAATAGTTCAAAATGAAAAATTGAAAAAAATGAAACAATTTTGTGCTGGGAGGGTCCCAATTTTTGTTCACCCCTCCCTCTATAGAGCACTAAAGCTGACTTTCCCTTGGGATATAGGCGGCCTCTCCCAAGACGGCACTATCAAAACTGAGATGGGCCATGGGTCAATGGGAGAGGCGGTAGGTATCCTTACCCTGTCAATGTCCAATTCAGGAAAGCAACCCTAATCGGTTACATAAATGTCTCTCTGGTTATCTAGTATAAATGTCTGAGGCCTGAGGTCGGGGTCTTACAGGGTGATGCTCTCTCGCAACTTCAGCACCTCAGGGTGAATGTTTGTTGCGTACAGGAGACCCAGTTTTCTTCTCGTGACTGTGACGACATGCTAAGGGGTTCTCCCTTTATTCAACATGTTTTGATGATCATTCTAGGGGTGTCTCTTGGCTGGTGAGCAAGTCTTTGAAGGCTGCGTGTACTCTTGTCTTCGCAGAACCGGCGAGCAGACTTTGCATGCTGGATGTTACCATAATATATAAGGCTCTGCGTCTCATTGGGGTTTATGCGCCTGGTTCTGAGCAGCCTGCTTTGTTTCAGCAGATCGAGCCATTCTTGACAACATCTCATCGGGTAGTTTTAGTGTGGTATTGGAATGCAGTCCTTGACCCCAATATAGACCACATAGGGCCAAATTCGAGTACTAACAACCGGGACATGAAACCATTTTGGGACTTTATTGACAGATTTGATCTTGTTAATAATTACCAGAATGAGTAACCTCAGAATGTAGTTTGGACTTGGACAAATAGTGGCAACTCAGCTCCTGGGATGCATTCTAGCTACTTCGACCAAGTCTTAGTTAGGAGAGTCGATGTAGGGCTCTTCGGGTGTCCAAGTTTCCATTATATAATTTATTTGGATCATAGGCTTGTCCTGGTCCATGTAAACTTAGATAAGCCTAAGGTTAGGTTGGCGTTCTACTGGAAATTAAACTGCTCATTATTTGGTGAGAATGATTTCCGGGACCAGCTGCTACTAATGATACAGAGAGAATTGACAGGGGTGGTTGTAGGGAATGCTTGATGGGATGAATTAAAATAAAAAATTAGAACATTTGCTGCTGATTTTAGTCATCAACTCAATTTAGATAGATTAGCATTGCATATGGCTTTAGAACAAAAAGTCGATCAGGCAGTTAAATCCCGTGATAGTGGGAAAATAGCCTTAGCTAAAGCAGAGTTGTCCTCCTTGCTTATCAAGAAGGATCAAGCTCTGAAAGCTAGGGCTAGGTTAAAAAGAATATCCTCTGAGGCAACGAATATGGCCACTGAATGTCGTGCAGAGGAGAATTAGAGTGTGTCTCAGCGACATATCGCATGTGTAGAATATTGGTTAGCTTGCCAGTGGTCTGACACACAAGTGGGCAAGTGTGGCCAGAAGCTAAACTGACTTGAGTCAAACTTGTAAAATGAAACAACCTAACGGTGTATTGGACACTCTCCTATAAAATGATGGTAAAATTAGCTGGCCTGCTTTTCAAGAGGACACAAGAAGGCAGCCATGTTAGTAGGTAAGTCACTTGACTTCTACATCTCCCTCCTCTCTCTATTGCGGAGGCATATTGGCCGTTGGGGAGGAATCAGTTCCCTACTCTTTGGCAGATTGATGTGGTCTACACATATTTGTAATCTTCGGCTCAGCTGACACAGGCAAGGCGCTTGGTATGGGGTTCTTGATTATGGTCGCTTTAAGTTTCCTTAGGAACCTACGGTTCCGCAGGGTTATTCTGCCTAATCCTGCGACTAATTCTATATTGATGGTTGGAAAGCGTCTATTATTCGCCCAGCTATGTCCCATCGATGGCTATTTGGGTTTTGAATGGAGCCTGTGTGACCCTTACGAAGTGGGGATAGGGCATGTGTAGTGCGGTTGTACCTTTCGATGAGGCTTCCGTTGCATTTGGATAATATCTTTTCACGTTTCTGCGCTGCAGCTATCCATTCGGGCTGTGGTTTATATAATTGTGAGTGCAATGGGATAAAGTCCCGAAGACATCTATGAAGCAGGAGCTGCGCTGGTGATAAGCCAATGCCTTGGATAGGGGTGTTTCTATATTGCAGGATTGCTTGTGCTGCCATGTCATTGTCCAAGGAACCCTGGTGTTCTGTGCAATCTTTTATGAGTCTCTTTGAAGTCTTGACTGCTAATTCTGCTCGTCCGTTAGACTGGTGATAAGCCACTGATGAGATTCTTTGTTTAACAGCCCAGATTTTTAGGAACTGTTGGAATGAGTAGGCTGAGAAGGGCGGCCCACCATCTGTACACAGTTCCTCATGTGCACCATATGTTTGGAATATTTCTCTGCAGATGGATATCAACCTGGAGGCAACTGCTTGCCCTGGCTTGATGTGGTACAGAATGAGCCATCCAGTGAGCCTGTCTGCACAAGCAAGATACGTGAAGGAGCCAACATAGAACAAATCCATTACAATTTGTTGAAAAGGCTATTCAGATGTAGGTGTCATGTGGATTGGTTCATGTGGTAAACTTGGAGCATTTTTTGAACATGTAATGCAATTATCCCTGTAATTGCAAATTGAGGCAATCATTCCAGGCCAGTAAACTAAGTCATTGGCACGCACTTTCATGCCAACTACTCCTTGAAGAGCCGAATGTAGGCACCTTAATGTGTTTTTGCGCTGGGAGGTTGGTATTACTACCCTCCTGTCGAGTAGTATTAGGCCATTGTCATTGCTGAGGCGGTTACAAACTTCCCAGTATTCCCAGATTGTAGGTGGTGTTGCTTGACGACTGTTTGGAAAACCATTGTCTAATAGGGTGTATTGTGTGTCTTTTTGGCCAGCAAAACGAATGTAATCAGAGGAAGTTATGGCAGGGTTATTATTTAATTGGGATATGGATGTGAGGGCTGTCAATCTCATTGCTGCACAAGTCTCATCCGATTCATCAATGTCTATAGGGGAGGGTTTTATGGAGAATGTATCGAGCAGGCTTTGTACTGTAGTAACTGGATTGCGGGAAATAGCATCAGAGGATCTGTGCCATTTTCCAGGGCAGTGTTGCATTGTGAAACGATATCTCAAGCTTTTTTCTTTGAGTCTGAATAGGTGCGGGTTGTGAATTTTGCTGAGATCTCTATCACCAAAAAGTCCTTTAAGTGGCTCCATGATCGGTCACTACTATAATATTTTGGCAACCCAGTATGAACATGCGGCACTTTTCAAGTACCCAGCTGATAGCTGCTGCTTCACCTTCTATGGGTGCATATCTTTGTTCAGCATCAGTACAGAATCAGCTACCAGTAAACACAAGGTGCCAGCCTTCGGGACAACAGACTGGGGCTCTTTTGATTACACATGTGCAGTGCTTCTGAAGAAGTAAAAATCCCATGCCGTCTTTACTCCAGTCAGGGGCTAAGCAGGTAACTCTGTTGATGTCAAATGTTGAGACACCCTTCCTTAACAGTTTAACAATGACCTGCTTTGATTCCTGAAATGCTTTCTCGAGGGTTTGGTTCCAAGTGAATTTTGAGTTCTTTTTGACAAGGTCCCGAAAAGGTAGCATAATGGGACTTAATGAATATGCCCAGAAGAGTTGGTTTATCAGTGATGGTTTTCAGAACAGGGAAATTTAAAATTGCATTAAGCATAGATTCAGAGGGAGATACTCCTGATGAAGTTATTTGCAGTCTACCAAACTGAACAGTATCCTTACGAAACTGGAATTTGTCTTTGCTGAGTACAATCTCATTTTGTGAACATTTTATTAGAAAATCAAAGGTACGATAGACTGTTTGATGTCAGTGTCGTAAAGCAAAGCATCATCAACCAATTTGATCTTTCTAGGTATGTCTTTTATGATTTCATCATATCTACGGGTGTATGCATCACCAGATGCTAGGTAGCCTTGAGGCATCCTAAGGTACATAAGCCTCCCCCACTCTGTGATAAAAGTTGTGAGTGTTTGGGACACCTCATCTAATATAATAGAGTGGTAGCTATCGACAGCATCCAGCACTGTTTTCTTGGTATTGGGTGGCACCTGCATTGCCAGCTGGAAAGGTGAGGTAGAGCGGTAGGTTTCCCGCTTGCATTATGAATTTAAGTATTGATAATCAATGGTATGTCTTGGTCGACCATCCTTTTTTGACCATCTTGCTGCACCAATCTGTCAGAGTGCCAATAAGCACTTGTTTTAATATGCCCCTTTCTATATCTTGCATAAGGGCTTGCCTCACTGGCTCTTTTAAGTGGTATGGCACAGGTATCAGTCTGTGTCTTGCCTTGGGGATTGCCCCCTCCTTCAGGTGAATATGTGCTGGGAATTGCCCATCAGTCTTGAATGCTGAATCAGCAAATTGTTCCAGTAACCATTTTTGGAGGTTCTTTACATTTTCTTCGTTCGCTGAAAAGGGTTTTTTTTAGGGCGAAGTGGTAGCTGAAATTTTGTGGATTGCTTTTGCTTCACTGCTGCTGTGTGATCATTGGTCATGCAATTTAGTTCACTCTGGGCTGTCATAGGTGTGGGGAAGTGAGGAGACTGTATACCTACATCAATACAGGCAACTTTGCTAAAGTATATCTTTTCTATGTTGTTGCAGATATGCAATGCTTGTTTTGTCAACATTTCTCCAACACTAAACTGAACAGGCAACCATCCCTGGCTTATAAGGTTTGAACGTCCTACTGCACGAATAACTTTCTTTGATGGGATCAAGTTATTTTCCTTGAGACACATGCAATGTAGGTGCTTGAGTCCTCCCAGACAGATGGTGGCCCCACTGTCGGGGAAGATCTTTAAACGAGTGCTTTGATTACCTGGAATATCTTCAGGATTTCTGGGATCTGGCCTTGGAGAAAATGGGACCAGCATTGCTTCTATCTCCACAACACTATTTTTGTTAGATGACACATATGAGCTTGTCTCCTGGTCAAACTCTACATGTGCAATCAAAGTGCCCATGTTAGCTTCATCGTCTTGAAGGCCTCTCACTTCACTAGAGCGACTTCTTGATTGGCAAACATTTGAAAAATGACTTTGGATGCCACACGAGTCACAGATCTGATTCCATGCAAATCTACTTGGAGAGCATCATTTGCTGTGCCTCTGACCAGCTGGTCTTTGATATAGATGTCAGATAGGTCGTGATTGCAAATGGGACATGTGAAGTCACAATCCTGCACTGTACCTCTGAGGCAGACAACAAACTGCTGGATCGATTCACCTGGTCCTTGAGAAATTGAGGCAAAAGACAATCTATGAATGTTTGGACAGTCTCATCAGCACAGTTGCATAACTGGATGTTGGTCTGCGCAGGAGGCATGTTTGTCATTTGTACAAATACTTCCCAGTCAATTCTGAACTTTCAGAATTGCTGTGACGTCATCTCTGAATGGAGCTGGGCGAGTTTGACTGCAGGGGCCTTCGTGTAGCTGTCTGATGTTAAAGGCTACTCCTTTGTTAGTTTCAGGATAGCTAGGGCATGTCCCATGATTATGACACCTAGTTCCTTAAGGATTTCCCGGTCTATCATAGAGAGACTATTCTTGGTAATGCTTTCTTTCACAAAAGATTCAGAATAACTCCTGGCAGAGTCAGCTGGAATGCCAATTTTGACAAAAAGCTCTTGCCAATCGTCGGATCCTGTTCGCAGCACCATGTAGAATATTGGTTAGTTTGCCAGTGGTCTGACACACAAGTGGGCAAGTGTGGCTAGAAGCTAAACTGACTTGAGTCATTTACTGGAGGGATATATGGGTGAATAGAGACCACTCATGCAAATGTATTGGGCAAGTCCATTCTAGCAAAATGGAACAACCTAACTGGTGTATTGGGCACTCTCCTATAAAATGAGGTAAAATTAGCTGGCCTGCTTTTCAAAAGGACACAAGAGGGCAGCCATGTTAGTAGGTAAGTCACTTGACTTCTACAGCGTGCATCACATTGCCGGATAAGCGGACCATGACTACAAGTGCAGGCATGTGCAAGGTCTTTCAGGATTATTTTCAGGAACTTTTCACCAGGGAGCCCAGTCTGAGCCCTGCTCTGTTCAACACCTCTTTAGCCAACTTTCCCTGCCTTGAGGCAGCTGAAAGCAGCTGGGTGCGAGGGTCTTATCAAAGAAATGGAAATCTGGGAAGCACTGAAACAGGACTAGATGGTCTTCCCTACGAGGTTTACTTGAGGCAGTCACCGGTTTTTGTTCCTTTGCTGGAACTGATTTTCAGCAACTGGATGAAGCAGAGGTCTATACCTCAACGCTTCACCAGGAGTGTGGACAAGTTGCTGTGTAAGGACAAAAATGGTGGGGATGGGTTAGATAACTTTTGTCCTTTAACCATGTTAAACACAGAGTTAAAGATTTTGGCAAAGATCTTAGCCAACTGTTTGCAGCTTGTCCTGTCTAGAATGATTGGCTCCAAACAGACTTCGATAGGGTTGACCATCGTTTCCTGGAGGATGTCCTTTTGGCGGCTGGTTTCAGGCCGGACTTTCACTCCTGGATCAGACTTTTGTATGCAACTACTAGTGCGCTGGTGGAAGTGAATGGGGTAATATCGGAGCCTTTCATATTGTCTCGTTCAATTCGTCAAGGTTGTCCACTTTCACCTTTGCTTTACGTTCTTGCATTGGAACCTTTCCTTCACAAGTTACAGGTAAATACGGTCCTGTGTGGAATTTCCCTGCCTGGTGCTACCATCTCGGCCAGGTATTCTGCCTATACTGATGATGTTTTGGTTCTTGTGTTGAGCAGAGCCGAGATTGACAAAGTCAGCAAAGAGATCAGTGGTTATGAGATGGTGACAGAGTGTGATACCAAGCCATCGGCCCGTGGTCAACTCCCAGTCACGGCACAAAGCTGTAAGGTTTCTTGTACCGGTGTTTTGGAGTTGACTTTTTGTTGCTGCCACCAGCCTGTGTCCTGGTTGTTCGGTGGTCATTGTTACTCAGCGAAATCCCCTGGTCAGGATACCAATATGTGACACTCTGCCATCCAGGGTCGAATCCATTGGTTACGGCACCAATATGTGGCACCAGGGTCGAGTTCTGGTCGTCAATGTTAACGGCTTCACCAGTTATACCGGTTCAATGCCAACTCTATCGTTCCCAGCTCACTTGCAACGTCTGGTTACTGGAGTAACTGCTTCGATCTCTCAAGTCTAAACTACCCATGTTGTGACTTTGATCTTAGGTAGGCAAGATCAATCAGGCGTTGGGCCGTAGTGTAAGCTGAGTCCAAATTGAAGGTGGCATTGCACAAGCGCAAAGAAAAAAAAATAATAAAAGAAAAACCCAAAAGGTTCAAGTGTGTTAAGAAATAACAGTTTAACTTTATCCTTCTGTTATATACAGGAGCATGTTCATACGAAATGTGACACTTCTATGTTTCAAGCAAGTTGATATCGTAACTAATTTAGTTTTTAAGGGCTGGCTTAACTTTGTTTGTCAGTATAGCTTGCTATTGGTAGGATAGGCGAAGTCGGAGGCCATGGAATCTCTTGGTCAGCTTCTGCGAGGCAACACCCTGATTCAAAACCAGCTCAACTGTGTCTCCAGCTGAAACTATCTGGAACTCACTGGCTAACTCCTGAATGACCCATCGACGTTTGTTTATATGGGTACCGACCAAAACCCGGTGTGTGGCCAGATGCAGCTCGGGGTTCTCGGTAATCTCTATTTCTAACAAAATATCTTTTTGTTGTCAGAATAGGAAAATTGATTATTTCCTATTTTTGGAAAATTAACCACTTCCCATTTCGGGAGGGGGTCTCCATCGTTCGTGAGAGAAGGTCGGAGGAGAGCTATCCTCCTAGACTCTTTCTCTCTCACATTGATATCTCATACTAATCCCTTCAGTGTGCGTTAACACCTTCTCCATCTTTCTCATCCATTCACCTCCGCCTATCACCATGCTACCATATGACCAATGATCTCTCAGCAGTGTGGGTGTGGCTAAGCTGGCCTCCTTAATATTATAATCTAGAATTTTTGTTTACAAAATTCTCCTTTCCCATCGGCCAAAATTTTTACAAATTCCATATTGCAAATTAAATTCTTATCACATCTTTCACTTAGCCAGCACTCTCTACCGACTCATCAATCACTGTCAAAGTTTGCCATCTGGTCCTTTATGTTAAGTTAGCTTTATAATGGAATCCTTGACGCATTTCTCCTTTACTGACTCTCTGTACTTCCACTTCTCTTTCTTGTGGAGAGGCAAGACCGCTATGGTATCTCGGGAGATATGTTGCCTTCATCCATCTGAGGGCGGTCTGGGTATGCCTAGCATTGAGATTCGTCAATATATGCTTCGCATCGCCTTCCAAGACTGAATGTGTCACAAATCGGATAAGGAGGGCACCTTCTGGATGGAAGACGTCCGTAAGAACTTCCCATCCCTGAGAAGTGTGCACTCAAGCGAGGAGGAGGCCCACCGTACCCCAAGCTGAATGCTCCTTCTACCATGAATGTCGTTGTGCTCTAAAATGCCTCTTATGGGCATCGGATGGCCTCTCCAACATCCAGGAATTGTCTCATAGGGCATTATATCAAATATTAGTCAGGAGGTCTGTTCATGATGAGTTGATTGACGAGCTCAGCCTTATAAAGCAGGAGGCTTGCTCAATATGGCCTTGGATGCCTGGGTTGAAATGCCTCAATAATTATGAGGCATCACTCACCTGGCAGGTCATTCGTGGGGCCCTCTGAGTCGCCAAAAGACTTTGTTCAGCAGCCTTGGAGAGATCTCCAAACTGTCAACGCAGTGTTGGGGAAGTCAAGACCATTGTTCATGCTTTCTTTCATTGCAGGGTAGTAGTGCCGTTGTGCAAGCTTGTTGAAGGTCTCATGGTCTGCAGGCTGCAAGGAAAGTTCTTTGTCCTTGAGGCCAGTTCTGTTTGTAGCAATGTGGTGCTGCAGATGATGAAGGCTGAACAATGTGTTCCTTTGCTTAATAGGTGTTACGAGAGTCGTGATTTGGACGACGCGTCAGAAGGAATGTTGTCAGATGTTCACTTCTTCCCAACTGATCTTGTTCTTTAAGCATCAGCTTAAAGTCAAGATTAAGACGGAAAAGCGGTGGCTCACCTGATCAGAATTTAGCTAAAGGTGGGTGAATCTTGCGTATTTGTGCCAAGTAAAAGGGGCTGACCTATAGTGGCATTTTGATATTGTTCTTTTATTTTTGTCTCCATTTACCTTTAGTTTAACTCCCCATCCCCTACCTTGTTAGGTGGTCAGTGATGTCAGTTCTCTGGTGGATGCGGGACACCTTTCGTTTCACGTGCGTTTTTTGTATTTGTTGTTCTGCCAGAGTGAGTGTGTGTCTGTGTGAGTGCTTGGGATGGATGAATGTTTCTACATTATTATAGTCCTGCATCGATTTCGTCGAGTTAACTGATATTTCTGCCACATTTAAGGTTTGTGGGGGGTTTTATTACTAACATAATTTTGTTTAGTTTTTGTAAATAATTTATATTCATATTGTACATACACACTGGGGATTTTTTTAACTTGTTGTTTTTATTCCCCTCCCACCACAGGCGATGATTTGTACATATGGAGACTATTTAGGATTTCATTGAGACAATGAGGTATTTTGGTGGTTGTAGAGAGAATGGTAGGTAAAAGTGTGTTGTTTTGGTGCTAGGAATATTGTTTGTGTGTTTGGGTCAGCGGTTGTGGCTAGCTAAGTTTTAAAATTAAGACAGATGATGACCATCCTTTTCCCTATCCCCTCTTTTTTAGGCCTTTTGCCACATTTTCTGTTTATTTTTACAGAAATAAATAAAAGAGTGAGAGCAAGATGACGCAAGCATGTCTGACCTTCCAACTAGTGGCACTCACTACTAGATTGACCTGTCTGTATAACTGTACCGTATTTCATATTGTACTGGTTGTGTACAATAAACCTTTCTTCTATTATCCACTTAGTGTTAAGTATTTATTCCCTTAGCATGGAATATAACAGTGGTGATGAGGATTGTTGAAACGAATTCACACCAAAATTCAGTAACGCTGAAACAAACTCGCTAGAAGAAAAATATTTGTCAGCTACACATTTGAGTTACAGGAGTTTCGAAGGAAGACTTTCTGAAAAAGGATTTATCTCTCAAAATATTTTTTAAAGTAAGAATATTTTTGTTATTCTTTAAAAAGAGTAATATGAGTTTATTGGAAGGCAAAAAAGCAAAGTTTGAGTATTTTGTTTGTTTGTTTTTTCTTGTCTGTCATTTCAGTATGGAACATTTAACAGAGCTTACGAAACTGTTGTGCACTAGTGTTCAGCAACAACAACAGCAAATACAACTGTTGCAAAATCAACAACAATAACAGCTTCAACTTTGTGAAAAATTAATGATGAAAATCAGAGAACAAAAAAACAGTTTTTTCTCTGCCAAAAGTATTGCAAATTCATTAACAGAATTTCATTATGACCCGGACAATGGGATTACCTCCGCGGCATATTTCAGAAGATACAACTCTATATTTACAAATAGATGCCAAGACTGGACAGATGAGGAAAAAGGCACCCTTTTATTACAAAAAATGGGGACAGATGAAAATGCAAAATACTCTAACCTAATATTACCAAAGAAACCGGAAGAAGTCTCGTTTGAAGAAACAGTTAAAACACTATCAAGGATATTTGATGAAAGATAAATGCCTTAATATTGTGAAGTCAGAAAACAAGGATTTTTATCATATGCTGGGACGGTTAACTCATTATGTTAACTTTTCAAAATTGACGAGATTTCGAAAGACTTATTCGAATGTCTAACATTTGTTTAGGGACTAACAGGTCCCAAGGACAAGGATATCAGGTCGCAAATTCTTACAATTATTGAAAAAGACGATAAGATTACTTTGCAAAAAGTTACTGAATGTTGCAGAGAATTGAATTACACTAAACATAATTGCTGGTATAAAATAAAGGTATGTTTTGAATGTAGCCATAAGGGACATAAAGGGTCCCAATGCTATAAAAGAAAGAAAAAGACCAGTGAAAAAGTGAATGTGATTCTCTCCAGAAAGGAATTTGAGAATGGCAAGAAAAGAAAGTATGTTGATGTATATATATTCTTTTGGATTCAGGTTCTGACATTAGTATAATTGACAAACAGACATGGAGAAACATAGGTTGACCAAACTTGACTGACACGAACAAAATTGTCAGAGGTATTTCAGGAAAAACACTCAAATTAAGACTTTCAGGTTAAAAGTCTGCATACATAAAGGGAACAACTCCTGCCTTTTCGGCATAGACTGGATCGTACTATTTAACTTATGGGAAATGCCTGTAAACTCTTTTTGTAATCAGGTGAACACCTGGGAAAAGAAGAAAATAAAACAAACAGAAAATTTGTGCATGATTTGAAGGACGAATTTCCCAGAGTTTTCTCTGAAGGATTGGGTATGTGTTTGAAAACAGAGGTAAAATTTGAGATAAAAGAAAATGTTACACCAATTTTCAGACCTAAAAGAAACGTTCCATTTTCTCCATTAGATTCTATTAACAAAGAACTAGAGAGATTGGAAAAATTAAATGTTATTTCAAGAGTGGATCACTCAGAGTGGGCATCGCCTACTGTATGTTAAAAAGAAAAATAATAAAATTAGAGTATGCGCAGATTTTTCGAAGGGCTTGAATGACTGTCTAAAAGACCACAGTTACCCGCTTCCCTCACCTGAGGACATTTTCTCAAAATTAAATGGGGGTGAAATATACTCTAAAATTTATTTGTAAATCAAAGTCAACAAAGAGTGTTCCAAGTATTTGACAATTAACACACATTTAAATTAAACCGACTTCAGTTTGGATTAAAAGTTGCACCGTCACTTTTTCAACAAATCATGGACACAATGCTTGCAGGGTTAGAATTTACCATTGCTTATCTGGATAACACCTTGGAGAAAAATAAAAATATGGATGAGCATAAAAGACACATAAGGGCTATCTTCAAGAGAATAGAAGAATTGTGTACAATAAACCTTTCTTCTATTATCCACCTGGTGTTAAGTATTTATTCCCTTAGCACGGAATATAACAAAAACAAATTTTAAAAGGTAGCCTTTCCGCAACTGTCATTGCTATTTTGTAAATAATCATGCTTAAATAATATTGCTATTAATTGTTTATGCTATTATTAAGATCATGCTTTTTAAAAACCCCAAATTTAATAAAAAAAAAACTTTGAACCTTAAAATTGTTCATATTATTAAGTCTTTTTAACACTTGTTTTTTTTTTGTTTTGTAATTAATCATGCTTTTTAAAACCCCAAATTTAATAACCCAAAACTTGAGTTACTTTTTAAATTTTGCACATTCATTTTAAATTAAAGTTTGTGCATTGCAAAGTTTGACTGCTTTGGTTTCTTCAAGACCAGTACCAGCGACATTCTTGGATACCTTTTTGTGTCATTTGTTTCCCTTTTTTACAATTACAAGAATTTGACTGACTTTGGCTTAAAACTTTTGGATAAGTTTATTTATTTTATCTTTATTCTTTTATATTGTTTGAATTTAAATTTTGTTTCTTTCTTTTCAGTCCTGGCAGCCATTTGCATTTGCATTTTTATTTTCTTTACAAAGTTTAACTAAACCTCTGTTCTTTGTTTTATTACATTCTTTTTTTTTAAATTTCCACCTAATTTTGCATTAAGTTTCAAGATTTGAAATTTTTCTTGTGAAATTTTTTTTCTTGCCCTCCTCTTTAACTTATATTTTTTCGCCGTTCTCTAGATGATTTCATTTTTGTTCTTGTCTTCGATAAATCTTTCTTATATTGGACCTCTACCCCATACTCCCCTTATAGGGACATCAACCCATTCATCACCTTGCAAACTCTCCCCTCACAGTAGAGATCCCAGTCCATTTCAAAAAATAATTCCTCAAACCGCAGTTCCTACTCCCAGTCCTTCCTCTAAAAAACAACAAATACCCACACCATCCAAAAGACTCCAAAGCCCTTTTGCTGAAGACAAGGATAAAAGAAAAAGACAGTCTATACAACCATAGAATTTAGGGGAGGACGCCTACTGTATTTCCCCAGCCCAGGTAGAAAGACCCAGAAATAACAAAAACAGAGTAAAAGAACTTAAAATATTATTGTCTTTCAAGAAGCACGGAGACAAGGACACTGAAGTTTTCCGAAACTTCCCCAATGCAAAAAAGGTTCTGTTATCCATACTGGGTTGGAGGCACGTCAGATATGGGATATGGTCGAGGAGGCTAATCCTGTAAGATGTCACCCCCCAATCTCTGTCCTGGAAGACAAAAAAATTAAATAAATTAAAACAGTTCTGTTCAGGGAGGGTCCCAGTTTTAGTCAACCCTCTCTTTATAGGGCTCTTAAATTAACCTATCCCTGGGACATTGGCGGCACTATCAAGACTGAGATGGGCTAAGGGTCATTGAGGGAGACTGTTGGTATCCTCACTCCGACCATGTTCAAGCCAGATTCCCAACCCTAATAAGACTGATAATGGCACTCTGGTTGGCGAGTTTGAATGTTGGGGGCCTATGATCGGAGTCTCATAGGGATTGAGCCATTTTTTTATGACATCTTGTCAGGTAGTTTTAGCAGGCAATTGAAATGCCATGCTTGACCTCGATATAGATTGCATTGGGTTTATATCAGGTACTAACAACCCAGATGTGAAAGCATTTCGGGACTTTGTTGACAAATTTGATTTTGCTGATAAGTATCAGAATGAGCATACACTGGAGGTAGTGTGGACTTGGACTAATAGGGGCAGCTTGGCTTCGGTGGTGCATTCTAGCTAAATCGGCCGAGTCCTAGTTAAAGGAGCCGACGTAGAGCTCTTAGGTTGTCCAAGTTTCCATTCAATAGTTTATATGGATCATAGGCTTGTCCGGGTTCATGTAAACTTAGATAAGCCTTAGGTTAGGTTGGCTGGATACTGGAAGTTGAACACATCGTTATTTGGTGAGCAAGATTTCCAGGACCAACTGTTACGTATGTTACAGCGGGAATTGACTGGAGCTGTAATTGGAAATAGTTGTTGGGATAATTAAAACTAAACCTATCTAAGTTAACAGCACAAACAGCATTAGAAGCCAAGGTTGATCCAGCAACCAAATCCCGTGATAGTGGAGACATAGCTTTAGCTAGGGCAGAGCTGGCCTCCTTGATTATGAAGAAGGATCAAACTCAGGTAGTTAGGGCTAGGTTAAAAAGAATATCTTCCGAAGCGACGAACATGGCTGCTGAATTGCATGCAGAGGAAGCTCAAAATGCAACCAATCAACATATTGCAAGTGAATTGCAGGACAAGTGAACCGTGACTACAAACATGGACATATGTGAGGCTTCTCAAGATTACTTTCAGGATCTTTTTACCAGGGAGCCCAGCTCGACACCTATTTGGCTGACTTTCCCTGCCTTGAGGCAGCTGATGTTGCTTGGTGCGAGGGTGTCCCTAGTGTTGAGATTCGTCAGCATGTGCTTCAGATTTCTTTCCTAGATCGGATGAGAATGGTGAAAGACATCTGTAATAACTTCCCATCTCTCAGACATGTGCACTCATCCAAGGAGGAGGCCTGCTATTCACCCTGAGGCAAGTGCTCCTTCTATCATGAATGTCGGCTTGCTCTCAACTTCCCCTTACGGGCAACAGATGGCCTCTCTGATGTCCACGCATTGTCTCATAAGGCATTATATAAAGTGCTAGTTATGGGGTCCGTTCAGGATGATCTGATAGGCGAACTTGGTCTGACAAAGCAGGAGGCTCACTCTATATGGCCTTGGGCACCTGGGTTGAGATGCCTCACTAATGATGAGGCATCACTTCTGTCTGGTGATTCAAAGGATCCTCTGGGTCAGCAAGAAAATTTGTTTGACTGGATTGGAAAAATCTCTAAACTGCATTCACTTTTGTGAGTCAATGGAAACCCTGGATCACACCTTACACTGCATGATCGTAGGCCCTTTGTGCTAGTTTGTTGAGGACATCATGGTTCACATACTGCACAGAAAGTTCTTTGTCCTCAAGGCCAGTTCTGTTTGTAGCAATGTTGTACCGCTGTTGTCTAAGGCTAAGCATTATGTGTTCTTTTGCTTACTAGGGGTTATGCAATTCATGATATGGACAATGCGACAGAAGTGTAGAATATAGGTTAGCTTGCATGTGGTCTGACACACAAGTAGACTGAAATATTTATTGTATGAAATATACAATTGTGGCATATGGCCTAAAAAGGGGAGGGGTTGAGGGTGGTCAACACTAACTATCCTATACCTAGCTAATCCAATTCACGACCCATTCACACATTACAATTTCCACATTCACCATAAAAACTCGTCAGTCACCACTCAATCCTCCATACACCACAATACTGCATCCTCTCAAGGGGGACATACAAAACGTGCCCCATGCTATAAAAATTTAATGATAATATTATACATAAAAATCTAATAATAAAGAATGAGAGAGGAGGGAGATGAACCCAATAATAAACTAAAAATCAACACAAAATAAACTCAACATAACTGATCTTAGTAGGGCCGGTCCAACCCTCAAAAAGGAGAAGCTGCTGTATTCTGTCCATTGGACAAAATCAAGAGGCTCTCTCACTAAGGGAGTGAGAAAAGGATGAAAAATTATACAGACATGTGGAAATAAAAAGCTGACCCAGTTGAGAAAAAAGGGGGCAAAAACAAACTGGGGAGGTTGGGAATCTCAACCTGGATCATAACCTCAGTCACCCACCTTTCGCTAAAGAATGTTGAATGCAAGCGTTTTCTATCAGTACTGATCTTCATCTTGAGCTGATGCTCAAAGAATCAGATCAGATCCTGATGAGAAAGACAGTTGCCTTGCAAGACTTCCTCCTGTCGTGTTGTCCAAATCACCATTCAGGCTGTGGCCAGCAGCATCAGAAACACCATTCGTTTCACCCCAGAATATGGGGGGGGGGGCCACACATTGTCACATGCGTATGCGCAATCAATGAGCACAAGCGTTTCAGGAGCGAGACGAGCAGTCAACTCACCAACATGATGCCATAAAGGGTGGACCCAGGTACAATGGTAGAAGGCGTGCAAAGCCGTTTCTTCTAGACCAAGGCCACACCGTTCACAGTCTAATAATCCGCCAAGCCCCATATGAAGGCCTTGTCATTGAGAGGCAGCTGATCCCAAGCCAATCGCCAGGTAAGCGAAAACACAGAGTTACTGAGATATTCCGCTGCTGGCGCCCAAGACCAGAAAGAGCAAAACTCCTCCTCTGACAAGTCAAGCTGCTCACGTAGAGAATCCTTCGTGACCCCCTCCACTAGATGACAATAGAAGTCCTTCCTAGGCTGAGAAAGGGAACTATTGATCCCAGGGTTTACCAGGGCACTCTTTGGCCATGTGCCCTGAAGCGCTACACGACCAGCAATATGGTCTCCTGCTCTCCACGACCACCAATATCTATCTGTTTGTCACAGCAAACCAGAATATTCGGCATATCTCAAAATTGTTTTCAATTCACTGTGACTTGCACCTCCATGTCACCTGTCGCTATTCCTGTTTTGCTTATAAGGGCTTTACTTCATGGACTTCACCATATTTGGTGATACAGGCCCCCATTATATTCTATGGGATATCTACTGGAATTCCGTGTATGGTCACCTTTGTCTCGCAAGTTCTTGGTTGTTAAAATGCTTCCGGCCAATTCCTTGGCTTGTTGCTCTGTTGTTAATAGTATATCCCATAGAGCATTAGTTCTCCTAGTGAGTAGTTTGGGGGTGATTTGAAGGGTTTTTAGAGCTTCTTCCATGCTGTCCCTGCTGACCCAAATTAACTTTCAAGTTTTAACATCGGAAGTCAGCAGGGAAATTGTTCGACTCCTTACGGCATCCAGTGCCTCTGGAATAGGTTAAGAATTCATTTCCTTTGAATGATTCTTCAAATTTCTTCCGTTGATTGATGTAAAAAGCAGCATATTTTTTAAGCGGCCTATTTTCTGACCAGGCCAGATTTACTGGTGACACTGGATGTGAAAGCGGTGTATTGAATTCGTCATTGTTATTGTCTGCCATGATGGTTTTTCCGAACCACCACAGTCGAATAAATAGTTTTGCTTTTTTTCCCCTTTTTAAATTATTTTTTCCACAAACGTAAAATAAATTAGTCAAAAACACAAAAATCAAAAGGCAATAAACAATTGAAAAAGAAAGAATGAAAACGGGTAGAAGGTAAAAACTACAAAAAGGAAAATAGACAACAAAAGCAAGAAAAAAATTCACAAAAAACTAAAACAGGAAGACTGAAAAATTCAAAAATAAAAATAAAAACACAGAAAGGAAAACAAACAATGAAATAAAGTAAAATATACACAAATAATATGCACAAAACTGAACCAGGAAAACTAAAAAATTCAAAGAGGTTTCAAAAATTAAATAAAAGTTTATCGGTTCAGGCGCAAGTTGGACCAAGTGAGAAAACTGACCATACACAAGTAGACTGATGTAGCCACCAAGTTGAATTGTAGCCCTGAGTCATTTAATCTCTATCTATAAAAGGCAGGATGTCTGTGTGTGTGTAACGAATGCACAGCCACAATTTTTTATGTATTTTCACCAAAATTTACATGCACATGCTCCAAGTTAGCGGCAAGGCCAAGACCGACTTTGCATTTCCCTGGCCAGAGTGAGAGCTTATAGCTGGCTGCCACGAATAGGCAGGAAGATTCTATTGGCCAGCGTGAGAGCCAACAGCTGACTGACACGAATGTTAACTAGCATGCTAGCATGCAAAAAAAATCAATAGCTGCATTCATCACAAGTGGGAAAAATTTAAATCTGCATGGCACTTTACTCCAATTGGCTTATTCACTTGCTTAAACTCAACGTTGATTCTGATTCCGCAGAACTGGGTTGGGTGTGAAAAAGTATTTGTTGTTAACATTCGTTTTTCATTTGGTTTTTCCAGTTACAAGTCCTTTTTTAAAGCTTATCGTTTTGTGTTCATTTTGTTTAGTTCTTTTTTCATACCAGATTTAATAGAGCTTAGAAAAAATTTGCAGTGTGAGATAGGCAAGAAGTAAGGCATGTAGCATCATCAGCACGACAAAGAGCACTCCTTTAAAGGCAAGGAAGGGCAAAAATATTTTAAGTCAAGTGATAGCGATAGCTGTATGAGTCATAAGATTTTTGAATCAAGCACGGGCAACAATATTTATTACTGTAGGTACAGTAAATGCGGCACAAGGGCAAAAATGGGGGTTGGGGAAAAAGGAAGGTCATCATTTGTCTTAAATTTAAACTTAGCTAGGCACGAGCACTGACCCAAACATACAAAACAATATTCTTTCCACCAAAACGCCACATTCATACTTACCTTTCTTGCTACATCCACCAAAATACCTCTGTCTCAATGAATATCCTAAATAACCCCATATGTACAATAAAGTCTGTGGGGGCCGGAGTAAAAAATTTAACAATAAAAGCATCCCCAATGAATATATACAATATGAAGAAAAATATTTACATAAAACTAAACAAAATCATGTTAGTAATAAAAAAAAACCCACAAGTCCTAATTGTGACAGTAAAATCAATTAACTGGGCGAAATCGACACGGGACTTTGAAAATATAGAAAAATATTTATCCATCCCAACCACTCACCCAAACACACACTGATTCAGACTCAATACAAAAAAGCACACCCTCGAAACGAAAGGCGTCCCGCATCCGCCAGAGAACTGAAATCACTGAGCACCTAACGATGGGAGGGATGGGGAGTTAAACTAAAGGAAAAGAAAAGGGGACAGAAAAAAAAGAGGGCCAATGAGCAAACACACCCTAGCTAAGTTTACATAAATGCAAAGAAACTAAAAAAATTAACACCAAAAACCTACCCTAGCCTAAAGCATGGATGGGTTGCCCAAGTTCAACCCAGGAAAACAATATCCTGATGCCTAACCGGCATCAAAATGCCACTCAAGGTCAGTCCCTTTCACTCGGCACAAACGTGCAAGATTCACCCACCTTTTGCCAAATTCTGATGATGTAAGCCGCCGCCTTTCCGTCCTAATCTTGACTTTAAGCTGATGCCTAAAGAACAAGATCAGTTCGGAAGAGACGAACTTCTCGCCACCATAGAATTCCTTCTGACGCGTCGTCCAAATCACGACTCTCATAACGCCTAGTAAGCAACAGAACACAATGTTCAGCCTTCGACATCTGCGGCACCACATTGCTACAAACAAAAACGGCTTCAAGGACAAAGGACTTTCTCCGCAGCACGCGGACCATGAGGCCTTCAACAAACTTGCACAACGGTACTACCACTCTGCACTGAAAGAAGGCGTGACCAATAGTCTCGACTTCCCCAACACAGCGGCGGCAGTTTGGAGAATTCTCCAAGCCCACTGAACAAAGTCTTTTGTCGACCCAGAGGGCTCTACGAATCACCCGCCAGGTGAGTGATGCCTCATCGTTATTGAGGCATTTCAACCCAGGCGCCCAAGGCCATATTGAGCGAGCCTGCTGCTTCGTAAGACCGAGCTCGCTAATCAAACCATCTTGAACGGACCCCCTAACTAACACCTGATACAACACCCTACGAGACAATGCCTGGACATTGGAGAGGCTATCCGACGCCCGTAAGAGGCATTTCAGAGCACGACGACATTCATGATAGAAGGAGCATTCGGCTCGGGGTCTATGGCAGGCCTCCTCCTCGCACGAGTGCACACTTCTCAGGAACGGGAAGTTTTTACGGGCGTCTTCATTCCAGAAGGCTCCCACCTCATCCGATTCGCGACATATTCGGTCTAGGAAAGCAATGCGAAGCATATGTTGACGAATCTCAATGCTAGGCATACCCAGGCCGCCCTCAGCGGTATGAAGGCAACAGATCTCCCGAGATACCATAGCGGCCTTGTCTCTCCACAAGAAAGAGAACAAGAGCCTTACTAATAAAATTAGTGGGGTAAACGGAAGTGGAAGTACAGAGAGTCGGTACAGGAGAATTGGGTAGATGTGTGAAAAAATACTTCCACCCTTCCATTCAGGGAAAGCCTCCTCCAAGACCACAGATTAACCGCGATCTCGGCCTTCCCTCGTACCTCCGACCAATTCATTTCCAACTGGAGATCCGGACCGAACCAGACGCCGAGTATCTTGATCGGCCCATCTGTCCAGAGGAAAGGTCTGGGAAGAAAAATTCCCTTCCACGCACCCAACCACAAGCCAACAGACTTATCGTGGTTGATCTTGGCCCCTGTCACCATCTCAAAACCACTGACCTCTTTGCCTTTTTTTTCCAAGTGTAGCTTGTGGCACAAAGCCAAAAGTAAGGAGCACCCAGTGAGGATTGAACTCACTACTCAGTCATAATTGTTTTAGCAGGACAAGCTTGCTAACCATTACACCACCTCAAGGTGCCCATCTAGTGGAGAGATATATGGGTGAATAGAGTCCACTCATGCAAATGTGTTGGGCAGGTCCATTCCAGCAAAGTGGACTAAGCCACCTGCTGCATTAGGTACTCTCATATAAATGAGGTAGAATTAGCTGGCTTGCCTCTACAAGGAGCCTGAAGTTGGTTTTATGGTTTCTGAGCGTGTTTTGACAAGCGTTGGTTAAATTTGGTACAAACGGTTAAGTTTTTGATTTTATTTTCTAAAAACACTTTTGAATTTTTCAGTTTTGCTTTTCAGATTATTTGTTCATATATATTTGTGCATTTTTGTTCTTTTCCTTTTTGTTTATTTCCATTCTTGTCTTTTCACCCTCCCCATGGTTTTTGTTTTCATTACTTTTTCATATTTATTTGTTTGAATTGTTTATTGTCTTTGGTTGTCCACGTTTCTTTCATTTTATTTTGTTTATTCTTGACATTGTTTTGTTTTTCGTAGTCAAAATAATTTAAAATAATTTAAAAAGAAAAGAAACAACTGGTTACTATTCGGTCATGGTGGTTGTTTCGGGCCATCATGAGCGAAAACAATGAAGACAGTACACCGCCGACATCTTCAGTAAAAACAGCCTGGTCAGAGAATAAGCCGAGGAAAAAAGATGCAGAATATTATGTGGAGCAAAGAAAAACTTTTGAGGATTACTCTAAGGAAAATGAATTCCTCACTATCACAGAGGCATTGGAGGCCGTGACTACCAGAATAGTATCCCTGCTGACTTCTGACATCAAAAGCCGTAAATTAATTGGAGTCAGCAGGGAAACAATGGAAGAGGTTTTAAAGACCTCAAAAATCAATCCTAAAGTGCTGGCAAGACGAATGAATGCCATATGGGACATTCTCCTTCGCACGGAGCAGGAAACGAAACAGTTAGCAGGCAGTGTGCTCACCACAAGAAATCTAAGACTGCAGCCAGAGTACATGGGCACCCGTAGAACAAAGATAACAGTGCACGGCGTGCTCATGGATATTTCAGAGGACCAAATGGGGGCCTTCTCAAAATTCAGTAAAGTGGAAGAGGTGAAGGCCCTATTAGGCAAGTCAGACATTGCGACAGGAGATGTCAAACTGCAAGTCACATTGACCAGAACAAATTTTGGACAAATACCCAATATTTTGTTGTGCAGAGAGAGGAAGATGTGGGTCGTAGTGGAGGGTAGGAAACCAAACTGTTGGTTCTGTGGTTTGTTGGGACACATGGCGAAGGATTGCCCTGTGAAACATCCTCAGCCTGCAACTCGGCCCACAGCTACAACAGAATCAGCAGTAGTTGCAACGACCGTGGTAGCGGACAAAGACCCCGATGGTGACTGGAAGGAGGTGGAAAGTAGTAGGAGGGTGAAAAACGTACCATCTCCCTGCAAAAAGGAGACTACAGAGAAACCTCAACCACCACCAAAGCAGTAGGTGATAAACGACAATAAAAAAGAGTGAAAGTAAGAAGGAAAGTAAGAAAAGGCCCGAAAACGAGGTAATGCAAAAGCATTCGCCTAAAAAGCAACAGCAGCAGTCTGAGGTGGAGATGGAGGTGGACAAAATGCCTCCACCTAGAGCAGCCTCTCTAAAGAGAAGTAAAGAGGAGGAAGAGGAGGTAGAGACAACATCACAAAAAGCACTCCAGGCGTAGTAGGGTGGAGAGAGGCATGGACAAAACCAGGTCCCTTTCCGTCCCTGCTTCCTCGAAAGAACCAGTTGAAGCACCCATAGCTAGGAGCCTCCCTTCTTCCCCTTCGCATACTTTGTCCCCCTCTCCCTCAAACTCTTCCCTTAGTTCCCTATCAATACCCCCTCATTCATCAACCGCTTCTCCTCCCCACTACTCCAAAGCTACTAGGAAGTAAAAGACTCTTTTCGGGACCAGAAGCAATTTGTAGGGTGGACAGGGAAGAATACAATAAGGGCCTGTAGAGATAAAAAAGGGCCCAATTGGGTCTCTTGTACAAGATGACAAGGATGAGAAATTGGTGGAAGATCCCTGCAATTTTCCAAATGCCCCGGGAGTCATTAGGTGCATAAGGGACACTGGGGCCTATTTGAAGGTCTGGAGTCATGTGACAGAGGCAAAGGCGACTTTTCCAATGTGAGAGTTGCTGAAACACACTCTCCTTATTTAAGGAAATTACGCCAATATTGTGCTGGGAAGGTCCCTGTTCTTCTCCACCCCTCCCTATACAGGTGTCTAAAACTAACTTATCCCACGGATGTCGGTGGTATTGTCCTGGAAGGAGGAATGACGTCAGAACTAGGTGCAGGGAGTCTAGGACAATCCGTCGGGATCCTTATTAACTCAGATTTCCGTCCCATATGTGAGTAGGCTTTTGCTTTTATTTTTTGCAGGCCTAATCATTGTCTATCAAGTTAGCCAAGCTGAATGCAAAGAGCTTTAGGGATCAGGGTAAGGTAACTCGCCTGCTCTGGGATCTTTTGTCTTTCGGCATGGATGTTGCTGCGATCAAAGAGACTTACTTTGTTTGCAACATCGATGCATGTGTGCTGGAGAACAACTTTCTCATTTATTCAGCATATGGGGAACGACAGACCAGAAAAGTTTCTTTGCTCGTTAGATGTACTCTTGATGAGAAGGTGGGCCTTGCGCATAGCGATGCCGAGGGCCAGACCTCAAAACAAAACTCACTCTCTGCACATTTTTATTCAACAGATTGGTCGGCAAGGAATTCTTGATAATCAACTCAGAAGTGTAAAGTTGAAAAGTTTCTCTTTAAAAACTGTTTAAACACGAATCACAACTGTTGATCAACTTGTGTTCAAATATTTCTCTTACTCTACAAGCTTTCAAGAATTATCTACGACGAACCTTTCATGGAAGAACAACATTTTCTTCTTTCACAACTTTTCTTACAATTGGAATCTACTTTCATCAAGTAATTTTAAACTATTATCTTATTTCAGATTTTAAAAAAATGTATTTTAAACAATTTAACATATAAAGGTAGACAACTCCTTCCCCATTCTTAATATTAAAATTCTTAACTATAAAGATTTGTATGTTTGACTCCGAAATGATTTATTCATTACAAATCCTATATTCTTGGCATACACTTTGAACACAGTAAACAAAGACACTTTAGTTTTTACTTGCCATAAAAAAACATTTTTTGTGTATCAAACATCAATTTTATATTCTGCAACTCAGTAAATTCCCCGAGTCGTTTCATCATTCAATCTTGTTCTTGTAATCTTGTATATTGTTGTAAAAATAAAATGCTTTTATTTATTGAAAATATATTGTCTTGTATTTGGTGTTTGACAGCCTTGTGCCATACAAGTAAATTAAAATGTTTGTGGAGAAGTTTTTGTTCACGCAGCCAAAAAAAGATCAGAAGGTATTTTATTTTACTAATCAATCCGCAACAAAGGCATTTTTAAATTATTTAAAAATTTTTCAGGGATTTTTTTAGAAAGTCCTTTGCGCTACTACTTGAAGATTAAACAATTATTTAAACTAAAAAGTAATTGATTGGATTTTGAAATTTTGATTTATTTTACAGGTGTAAAAATAAAATAAAGGAAAAAAGCAGTACTAAAAAAAATTACCAAATTTTTATGCCACATGCTGAGACCAGAAATTTGTCCAGAGTTATGGGTGAGTAAGTACGTAATGTTTTTTACTGATATAAAAAAGTATTTTCAATTTTCGTAATTCCATATTTTTCGAACTTCAATTTTATTGTTTTAAAACACATTTCACAGTGTTTCTAGCGGGTGGACTACAAAAATCCCTATCTTCTAGTCATTAAAAAAAAATAATCAAAATTTTGGAAAATAGGCCTGCCCAAAATAAAATTATCATGGCTTGATATGTAGTCTGGATGGACCTTTTTAGGAGAAAATTAATAACGTCTTTAACTCTTAAGAATAACGACCTGAGTGTTACTACAAAAAATTAACAGAAATGAAATTAAAAAAATGTTAGTTAGCTAAAATTAATAATGAAAACACTTACCGAAGCTTGCTTGCAAAATCAAATATTATTTTTAGTCATCACTAATAGAGATCACGTAGAAATAAAATTTACAATTTCCACTTTCAATTTTGTTTTTATTATCAAACAAATCTGCATTCAAAAAATTAAACCGGAAACATCCAACTAAGACATTTTTCTTTGAATTTAATAATTTTATAATTCAAATTTTTTATCTTTTAAAGAACGATGGAAAATGTTTCATTGCTTTGTGTCGGAAGACGTACGTGTATTTTTACGCCAAAAAGTATATTTTACAAAATATTAATTACTTACTACTAATTTCTTAGTTTCCGCTTCTGACATACTTATAAACAAGTCAATAAAAAAAAACCGCAGCAGACAAGTACAATCAAGTGTCAATAGACCATTATTACTAGATGGAGTTCTGTTAGGTGAATAACAATTTACTATGTATTTGTAAAATCAAAGTTATAAGATTCGCTAAAAATGGGCATACATGATGAAAAAAAATCCCAAAACTTAATAAAAAAAAGTTATTATTAATAAAAAGGGTAAAAATTTGCTTTTTAAGCCCCGCGCTAAATAAATATCTAATAAAAATTTTCCCAAATCGTCATATTTCGCTGTAAATTTACATGCTGAACTCGAAATAACAATTAATTTTTGATAAAACCAACCGTTTTGGAGTTATCGACAATAAAGGTTCGGACTCAGTCGCGTTCAGCCGTTGGTCATTACTGGCCTTGTTTAACTACAATACATTCACTGCAAAACATTTTGCGCGCGGAAGCTTAATTATCGGCCTTTTTGCTGCTCTTAACTGATCTTACTCGTCTGAATTACTGCGCGGTTGTGTCGGAAAGCGATGACAAGTGTTCTTTTTTTGTTTTTTTTATAGTAAAACCCTTTTTCTGTGTAGAAAAGCAATGACAACTGTTGTAAAGCTTTTATTTTAAATTAAAAATAAAACAAATAATTAATGAGCAAACTTTGTAAAGAGCATGAATATTTATTTACAAAATAAAATTACAAAAAAAAAATGCTAGAAACGAAATAATAATTAATACCAAAGTTCGCGCTTTAAAGTTTAATAATAATTTCGTTTCTAACATTTTTATTTTTGTAATTTTCTTGTAGATAATCATGATTATCTACAAAATAAAATTACAAAATAAAAAATGCTAGAAACGAAATAATTAATGCACAAACTTTGTAAAGAGCATGATTTTTTATTTTTACAAAATAAAAAAATGCTAGGAAGGAGCATTTATTTTTATTTTGTAAATAATTATGCTCTTTTCAAAGTTCGTGCAAACTTTGCGTATTAATTTTTTTTTTTTTCATTTAAAAGAAAACTAACTGTATTTTATTATTTAATTTGTTTTTTTTTTAATTTAAAAAGAAAGATTTATTATAAAAAAACTAAAAAAGCGATGACATGTGTTGTTTTTTTTCAACTGTTGTAGTTGAAAAAAAACACCACATGTCATCGCTTTCTGACACAACTTAAGTGCGCAGCAATTTAGACAAGTAAGATCAGTTAAGAGCAGTAAAAAGGCCGTTAATTAAACTTCTGCTCGCAAAATGTTCTGCAGTGAATGTAGTTAAACAAGGCCAGTAATGGCCGACGGCTGAACGCAAGTGAGTCTGAATTATTATTGTCGATAACTCCAAAACGCTTGGTTTTATCAAAATTTAATTGTTATTTTGAGCTCAGCATGTACATTTACATGGAAATATGAAAATTTTAATAGATATTTAGCATGGGGCTTGAAAAGCAAATTACCTTAAAAAACCTTCGAAATTATGGTTAAAAATTTTTTTTGTATTTCTGGCATCAAAAAGAGGACCATAAATTTGTATAGGCAATTTGAGCATCTTTTTGTGGTAAAAAGTATTGATTTGAAACTGTCACGGTGTGCCCGATCACCACTCCCACTTTTTTGTAAACAATCCCGTATACGCCTTCAGCATAGAACGGTCATGACCCACGTGCGCTAAAAATAGCAATGACCTATTTTCAAACCAAAAGAAAAAACACAAAAACTTAATTTTCGCCATGAAACCAAAACAAAAGACTTTTAATTTCATACCGAAATTAATTTAAATACAGTCAACAAACACTTTTGACTGTAATTAATACGGCCTGAAATTAATTATAATCACTTATTGGTTTAGCGGGATCACGGCTGTTGTATGGACTGT
Organism: Acanthosepion esculentum; assembly: GCA_964036315.1. NCBI lineage: Eukaryota > Metazoa > Mollusca > Cephalopoda > Sepiida > Sepiidae > Acanthosepion > Acanthosepion esculentum. Next base: position 68,472,445 of record OZ038481.1, on the reverse strand, counting down.
TTCCATAAATACCAGCAATTTCACAGCAATCCAGAGAGACGGTTAGGGAGCCAGGAGCCTTCCTACATCGCGACTTTGACGTGCCCGACCGAGCCCAGCAGCCGGCGGGACGCAGTAGCAGTAGTTGTTCAAACAGCCCTTTTCAGGGCTAACTTCCAAAAGTCTAACACGATACTCGCTTCACTCTCTGCTACTGCTAACCTCCAGCGCCTTCCAGCAACCTCCAGCTCACTCCTGCAGCTTCCAGCTCACTCCTGCAGCTTTTAGTGACCTACAGCTCACTCCTGCCGCTTTTAGCGACCCACAGCTCACTCCTGCCGCTTCCAGCTCACCCCTGCAGCTTCCTCAAGAAGTGTAATTGCAATGGGCTTCTGTAACTGAAGAGTTATCCAGATTAAATGAATTTGACTTTCTTCATAAAAGCTTCAGTAGATCATGTCCTATTAAGTTATTTATGTTCTGTGATGCTTCCTCTCAGGGAAATTTACAATAGTTTAGAAGCCACTGAGGAACCTTTGATTTCATTTTCTAAATTCTCCAGCTGGAAAAATATTAATCAAGGTCATGTCTTTAGTATTAAGGTTCATTTACAAATGCAAAAAGGGGTCAAATTGATCACCTGCTACAAGCAAAATTGTATTTAATAAAGATCAAGCACATGCAGGAAGAAACTTTCTGTGATTAACTATCCTTTTTGAAAGACCCAACAAAGGGCAAAACTCCTCCTCTGGTGAAAAAAAACTCAATGTCTTTATGAATCAAGATGGTATATTAAGAGTGAGAGGAAGAATTGTTAATTCTAACAGGTATGGATATGAGGTTTTTTACCATATTCTGCTAGCAAAACACCATCCTTATAAAGAACTATTGGTTAATGAATTCTACCAACAAACCAAACATTTAGGGATTAGTACTACCATAGCCAAAATCAGAATGGCTGGTTTCTGGATCCCTCAAGCTAGACAGACAGTTAGGATATTGTTGAGTAAATGCACCATTTGCAAGAAATACAAGTTTGGCTTTTAAGTATCCTAGCTTGACTAACCACCACCTGAACTTGATCAACCCCTATGAAAACACAGGAATCGATTACACAGGACAGCTGTGGGTAGACAGGAATGGAAATGCTGAGAAAATGTATTTGTTAATATTGACTTGTCTCACTATAAGAAGTATACATATAGAGATTGTGCAAGACATGGGCACCACGCAAGCATTCGTGCAAGCATTGATTAGATTCTCTAACTCATATAGAGTGCCTACTCGCTTCAACAGTGATAATGCAAGATATTTCAACAATGCACTGGGTAAAGACATAATAGAACATCATCTGGATAGCAATGAGTTCAAAGAAACTTTTATGAACCATACTATTAATCATATAAGAATACCCTTGTACTTATGGATGGGAATTATGTGGGAAAGAATGGTAAATACCACAAAGACTTGTCTCTTTAAAACTGATTATTTTCAGCTTCTTACTTTGATCTCTGACCCTGAAAGGGCTATAAACTCCAGATTTATAACATATTGAAATATGTCTGATACTGAACCATTAACACCCAGTGCCTTCTTACATCCTAATGTTAATGGAGAAATTTCTGTGAAAAACTGATTCCGGAGGATCTCCTGAAATGGAACCTACTTCCAGGTCTCAGTTATTAGATGCTCTCACTGAAAGGAGGAATGGTTAACTAACTTCAAAGAGTTATGGAATGAGGAATATCTCTTGATATTGCAAGGATCTACATGATATGGATTTTAATAATAAAATACAAGTAGATGATATAGTATTAATTAAAAATCCTTCAAAAGACAGACCATGATGGAAACGTATGTTTCATACGCATAGTTAGAGAAGATGGATATTATGAGAATCATAACATACAACATCTGTTTCCAAAGAGACTTTCCTTGGCACATAATGTTAAGACTGAAAGTAATAAAGAGTCACAAAACATTGGCTCTCAGACCATCGGAAGAACTAAGCAAAAGATCAAGAAGACATTCCATAAGGAATTTGTGTATTAAAAAATGTCCTAGTTCTGGTTAAATTGCAACTACTTAAACTGCAACTACTTAATGGTCACTGCTGACCACTCCTGTCCAGGATAAGACTTTAAGCTACATACATTTCTTAATGATTATTTATGAACAATCAAGTCCTGGGTACGACATTAAACTACATCCATCCATGTTTCAATCCTATCACGGGTAAAACTTTAAACTGCATCTATTCATACACCAATCCTGTTCTGGTTAAGACTTTAAACTAAACCTGGTGACGAGACCCTGTTTGTGTGACTTAGGGAGTGTGGAGTCACCCGTTGGTTATCATTCTGACCTGGAGTGGTAGTACCTGTTAAGGCTGTCCTTGATAAGATATTCAACTGTTTACATACAATCCCTGGGAAAATCCAACACAGTAGAATTTCTTACTGCACTGTATTTATCATCACGACTGAAGTTTACCAATACTTTAAAGAAAAGATCCAGCAAGATATATAAACAACATCAATGGGCATAGACCAAATAATAATTCTGGTTGGAGAAAACACTTCTCAAAAGAAGCACCAACCAAAGTGCTCAACTGAAGTAACCACAATGGTATCCTTTTTAACCATGCACACACTGATAAAAACATAAATGGGGACCAACACAATTAAACTATACAATGAATAAATAATAAAATATAGTGTAATGAAAATAAATACAAATGACAAAATAATGAGTAATGTCATTTTTAATTGGCATTACTAATACTTGAAATACATTAACAAGAGTAGAAAATAAAATTTATTAAACAACTAGCAGAAATAGCTATCATTGACTGGGTTTGGAAGAAGCTGCTAAAATTGTACAATGTTTTTGAAAGATATTGATTAGAGAGTATTGAACATATGATATAATATAATAATAAATGGCTGTTAACATTCATGTAGATGATACAGCTATATCCATCCAGATTGTCTTGCTGCTGCAGTCCATTGAGCATCTAATTTATATCTTCTGCCAGCTTAAGTTTCAGACTGTCTCGCTGCTGCATTTTGATGAGCATCTAATCTTCATCTTAGATCTGCTTGTTCTTTACTTTGTGATGCTCATGAAGCTGCATGCCTTTCTGCATCTTCTCGCCTTCTCTTCCTCAGCTGATCTTCAGTTTCTTCTGCTCTTTCTCTTTTCTTCTGCTGGGATCAATTAGGTGGTCCAAAATGGAAATTTCTGGGAGGCATTGTAGTAAGGGCATAGCCTAATTATTATTTGCAATATTCAGTTAGTAGAATAGACATCTGACAGATACAGAGTTGTTTAGGTTTGGTCATTATTGGTTAAACAACTTTATCAAGAATTCAAATAAATTGTAAAGTTGCATATTAATGAAATTGTAGTTATTAGGTTCAAATGATGCCTCCTTAGTCCAAAAGAGACAAAATTTATGGAAAAACTACACTAGGATCCATAATAATTGGATTATTATATAAGATTGAAACAGTAGCTATTGTGTAGATTACAGGAAACAAAATTTATGGTATTAATCAAATGTTTGAATGCAAAAATGAAATTAATGTAAGAAGATGGTATGGTTTAAATTTCATTTAAATCCATAGGAACAATTTTTTTGAGGTGGGGATTTGTGCACCACTAGAACTCAACTTTTTAAAAAAATAAGTTCGATATATATATATATATATATATATATATATATATATATAGTCTATGTGATTAGGTGTCGTACATAGAATCTCTTTCATATTCCATAAGAATGTATCCAATGGCTATGTTGTTTAGATTTTAGTGGGCCACGCCCTCCACTCCACCCCTTTGAACTCTATATAAGTACTTTGGGAGTTAGCTTCAGAATATATCAAGGTGACTAAAACATATAGCCCTATCTAAAACCCCTGTGATAATAGTGTTTCAAATACTCAAGTTATGGGCTTCCAAAATTTTCACTATGGGTGGGGGAGGTAGCCTCTATTAGGGTTCTTGATATTATTGAAATCATTTCAGGTCATTCACCTAAGTTTAAATTTCATTTAAATCAAAGGGAAAAGAATTGAAGGAGGCTTGTGAATCCCCCAAACTTCTGCTGCCCCCAGGATCTCCTTTGATCAAAATAATATATGCTTATACATAGCATATTACATCCACTCTCATACCGGAAATCTATGTTCTAAATTTCATAAAGATCTGTCCAGTATTTTTTGAATCCATGGGTACATTTATTTTCAAGGGAGGTTCTACCTCCTTTGCTTCCCTCAAAAATAAATCAAACATAGCTCATTACACTCCCTTTCATGTCTACTATCTATGTTCCTAATTTAATGAAGATTGATAGTTTTTCTTCCGATAGATGTACAGACAGACATACACGCAGACATTCAGCTTTATACAGTGGCCTAAGAAAAGTTTTTAGCCAGGAGAAATAAACTACATCCAATTTCAAAATTTAATTACGTAATCCCTATTCAACATAAACAGTATTTGGAACTAGTATAGAGTAGGTCCTCCATTTGCTAGTTTCAGTGCTTGTATTCGATTTTTCATGGATTTGATCAAGTTATCAACAATTGTCTGATCCATATTTTGCCACTACTTTAGCAATGTTTCTTTAAGAGTTTCCACTGATGTGATTTTGGTTGCATACTCTCATAGTCTTCAGTCAAGGAGCTCCCAAAAATGCTCTATTGGATTCATGTCAGGACTTTGGGCTACTCATTGCAGTGACTTGATTCCTTCCAGGCCTTTGCTACTTTGCTCGTAAGACATGGCGCTCCATCTTCTTGAAAAAGATAGACATTCTTGCCAATCTGATTGGTTTCAAATAGTGAAAGTAGTCCTTTCTCTAATATTTGGGCCATTCAACTGCTTGTCAACAAGAATCAGCTCAGATTTCCCTCCAAACCAGACAGTGCCCCACACCTCTCCATGTTTCACGGTCGCCTGCAGATATTCAGTGTTCCAAGTCTCATTCTGATTTCTCCAAACATAAACCTATCTTGAATTCGAATATTGGAAGAATTTACTTTCATCTGACCAAATTACAGACTGCCAAAATTCATAAACTTAGCTCTCAAATTCTCTCGCCCAGTCCATATGCCAGACTATATATAGGAGGGAAGGGGGGAAAGTCCTTATTTCATTGGCTGATGTTGACTGACGTATGTCAATAAGAACGGTCGGAATCCTAGCCATATTTTATTTATCTTTTTTGCAATGTCGAAGTGCGTAGCAAAACGCTATCAAGGAGGCGGCCTGAATCTTGTGGAATTAGGTCGGGGTTGCTGTTGGAGCCGATATGATGCAAAACCCGAAATCGGTTATGAAGACAGTGCATCACTGAAGACCTTCCTTGTTGCATCTGAAATGTATTACTCTTCCTGTTCCTGTTAACCTCTGAAATCAAGGGCTTCTTTCTTGCAACTCTTCTTTGGTAACCTAGCTCTTTCAGAATCTGTCACCACATATGGTGACATTTCCATGCTGTTGGCAACAATTTTGATGCTCTGATGACTTCCCTATTTAGTGCCCTTTTCATTCATTCAGACATGATGCTTGGTCTTCCTGAACATTGTTCCACATGACAATGGCCTTCTTCATGAAATTTCTTGACAATATTATTAACCGTTTGATGATTAACTTGGAAAAACCTAGCAATTTCTCTATTTGACTTGCCACACTGATGCCATTCTATTGTTTGTCCTTGCTGAAATTCACTAATTTCCTTACTTCCACAAACTTTAATTGCAAGTCAACTATTGTTCATAGATGAGAGTAGCTTGATAGGAACAAGGTATTGTCTGAAAAAAAGAGACGTTATTAAACAAGCCAAAATTGCTGTAATCAAAGGTGGCTAAAAACTTATCATAGCCCACTGTAGATAAATGTAATAGTGTACATATAGCACATAAGCTAAGAATCTAAACCTAGCCACTAAAAGGAGGCATAATTCAAACTGAATTAACAAAATTACAAGTGTCTAAAAAAGGTGAGAGGACACTTATACATGCATTCACTAATAATCGGCCATAATAATAATAATATATCAAAGACTATCATATTTCACACACAGTGAAGTTATTCTTTATGAATAGTTCTAAGAAAGTTAACTGCCAACTATTGTGTTTACACTAACATACTGACGGTAACGATTTCTCTTTTTTTTTATCTGTTGAATTGATGAAAATGCTTATTGTATTAATAAAGAATTGATTTTATGTTTATATAAAAATATTGTATTAATAAAAGAAATGCTTATTGTATAAAAAAGAACTGTATTATGATGTTATGAACTAGCAACAGGCAATGAAATGCTGACTTGCATGTTTTTCTGTGTGTTGGGAGAATATAAAAAATATAGGTTATCCTTCTTTGGTAGATAACACCTGGTGATAGAAAGATGAGTCCATTTATCTAATGGGTCAGGTGCCAAAATTAGGTGCCAAGGCAGGGACCCTGACAACTACGAATGGGACAGATGTGCTTTCAGTCTACTCCTAGAACAAGCGATGCTGGCCACAAGCAAACCTGCATGATGCAAGGACAAGCAACTATCGGAAGATATGAGCAGCATCAGATGTGTTTCATCTATTTCAAACACACATTATTTGGATATCATTCCTGATGCCATGACTTTTAACTGCTAAAAGATTACGTTTTTAGCAATCCTCTGTTCTCACTCTTGTTGTATAATGTATTTCTTATATAAAGTATGTTTTTCAAACTGTTCAATTGTCCCATCTTTGTTCATCTGCCACAACACAATTTGGGGAGTGGCTAAATTTCCTACACTTGGGCACATTCACTTTAGTGTCAATATATTACGTGTCTATCACATAGGCCTACACATATTCCCCAAACACACATTTTCTAATTTAAATGTTTTCTATGCAATTGGTCTTTAAATGTTTTCTTCTTTTATTGTCACTGCATACTTTTATTAATATATATATTGTTTTTTTTTTATATACTGTTTTGTGTTATTTGCTTATTACTCGGACTCACATTCAAGTCTGCAATAATTGTTATCGGAAAAAACATCCCAGGAGACATGTACATATTCATGTACATAGATGATGTTTTAGTTTATAGTGATAATGAACTGCAGCATAAGAAAGACTCAGATACAGTATTTAATATATGGCACAAAAATAATCTTAACATTTTATTGGCCAAGTGTACATTTAACGTATCGAATCTAAACCTTCTGGGATTTACTTTAAGATTTATTGCCTGCTAGCAATAAGATTAAAGAATTAGAAGGTTTCCTAGCTTCTAAAGATTCAAAGATCCTGTGCAGAATTTTTGACATGACAGGTTTCTATTGTAAGTTAATCTCTAATTATGTGATGATTGTGTTACATCTATCTGAATGCATGAAGTTATACATCAAATTAACATTTGAACTGACAGAAAAAGAAACAGAATCCTTTAAAGAAATAATACAAAAGTTGTCAGACATTACAGCATCAAGTTACACACAAACGTCAGCTACAGACTATCAATTAGTCACTGATAGCAGTAAATATGCTTTTAGTGCCATATTGCACCAGCTGATAGATACCTATAGGATTCTTTTCGAAAAAATTATCTCAAGCCCAAACAAAATATTCTACGTTCTAAAGAGAACTCTTAGAGGCTTATTTGGCAGTGGTTCATATAAGGTCACCACATAGTTTTATTCACCGACCATAAACCACTAAGTGGAGCCTTCTACAACCAAACAGCTAAGAAATCAGATCATCAGCAATGGCGTATATAAACGGCGAACAAAATATAGTTACAAACTGCATGTCCAGACCTGCATTAGCAGTGCAGATAGAAGTCTGCAACTTGCTAAAGATAGTGCAAGCACAAACAACTGAGGACAAAATAAAATCATATCCGAACTTAAAAGAATACCTTGTGTCAAAGTGCAGCCACTAACAGAGATAACTGCATGATCTGTGGCGGAGGCATTTATAAGTGTGTGGATAGCTCAGTTTAGAGTTTCACTATATATCACCACAGACAGAGGGATCAATTCAAAAAGGAATTATCCCAAGAAATGTCAAAAGTAGTTGGCTTCTGCAGACTAAGAACTACTGCTTATCATCCATAAACTAATTGCCTAATTGAAAGAGCTCACCGCACACTGAAAACAGCCATAATGACTCATAGTCATGGATCAACACGATACTGATAGTTCTGCTAGGCATATGTAGCACGCCTAATAAATCAGGTTTTTCACTGCAATCATAGATGCCCCCACGTTGATCCCATATTTCTTGGTTGATAAACCCGATGTAAGGAGAGATACATCTGACGGCAACAAATATATACAGGGTTTAGTTAAATCTATGGCACAATTTCAGGCACATAATTTTGGTGAAGAGCACCATCACATCACTAATAAAACGTCCATACCAAGTTCACTGAGTTCCTGCGCCAAAGTATCACTTAAGATTGATCAAGTAAGAAAACCTTTAGAAGCACCCTATATGGGGCCCTACAAAATTCTGACATGGTCAACTAAAAATTTCATGATTGATATGAACAATGGAAACCATGCACAGGTATCAATTGATAGGCTAAAACCTTATATAGGGCCTACTAAAAATAAATTAAATCCCAGTAATACAGATAAAGCAAACAAAAATTAATTCATAACTGACGAATAAAAATAATACAATAGTCAATAATAATAATAAGGCGGTGAAGAAAAATTGGGAGAAAGATAATGATTTCTTCTATTTTTAGATACTTTTTTCCACTCACTAGCTCCCCTTTTCGGAAGGGAATATTGTAGTGAGCTAGAAAAGAAAGAATTCAAATTAAAATAAGTTATTTGCTCTCTCTCTCTCTCTCTCTCTCTCTCCTCTTATACTTCGCTTCCATCTAATGAGAAGGTAACACTCAAATAAAAGAGAAAGAAGAAAAGACGGAACACGACTGCAAAACGGTGCAAGTTTACTAGACCAGGGTCTTGCCATTGTGACTAGAAATCTACCAAAATAATAGAGCCTCCATGGATAACTTTTACTATAAAAAATGAACGAAAAAGAAAGGAACACCAGAAAATCTTGACCAATCAAAATTAAAAATACAAAGAGTTTTGTTTTTAGCCGAAACCAAGCTTCACGCCAGTAATTTGGAACTATGAACAGACAAGCAAGAGGCAGACGAGAGAAGAGACCGCCAGAGAAACCAGCACCACGTGTGATGTGAAGAAGTTAAGCGGTCGCCTGCTTAAGACATATTTGCACCTTTCTGAGGACAAAGAAAACACAGTAAATTGATGCCCGCAACAAGTTTATAAAGTAAACACACACTCGACTGCTACCCGACTTGTAAACTATCAACTACCGAGCCTAACGGACTTTCACCAACCCGAATTACAAACGACTCGCTCCAATCGAAATCAAATAAATAAACATATATTATTTATTTATACCTTTGATCCATGCTAGTTTATTTCCGAAGTTTCTGATAAATAATACTATGAACCGTCTGGCACTTCTCCACAAAATCATCAATTTTTTCTCTTTATCAAACAGGATCATTTTTTTATCAAACAGAAAATCGTAAAATGAAAAATGCAATTAAACTAAGAGATTATTTAATTAGGAAAGCTTTTAATTACTTTTATGAATAAAATATATTATGGATACTATAGACTTACAAAAAGCTTCAATGAATAATGAACTTTTACAAAAATTGTTTTTATTTTTAAATTTTAATTAAAATAATTTATAAGCTTTTGTTATTAAATAAAAACTATATTTACTAATCATAAATGGGAAAGCTTACTACAATTCAGCAACCCCAGTATTTTAAAAAGAATTTTGAATTTTTTTGTGTGTATAAACGTGCCAATTTTTGTAAATACCGACGTCTATACACGATATTATCAGAAAATAAAGCGGTAACTATAGTAAATGTTTAACTATAGTAATTTTCTAACATTTACTCAACAAACACCTTCGTAAGTAAGACTATAGAACCAGAGTACCTAAAATTCAACAAAATGCTTAAAATATTTCAAAGTTTAGATTACTGGGTAGTTAAAAAATATATTTTAAATGGCATTTACGTTGTATTCGTCGTTAAATTTATTACAATTACCGCTGTAATGAATTAATAAATTAACAAGAAATATGCTTTTTCGTATTCAACTCAAAACCCACCTACATAATTTTGCCAATCACTTCCATCTAGGAGCAGACAATTTATTAATTTCTGGTCAAGGGGAGACAATTATGTGAAACCCTATAACAATCTGGGTATATTTTGCAGGAGCGCGGCTCTCTCTCTCTCTCTCTCTCTCTCTCTCTCTCTCTCTGAGAACGTCAAAGTGTGGGGGTTTTCCACGTTCGTAACATTAGGAAATTGTTCTCCATGTTTATGTGAGTACTGTTTACTCCATTTCCAGTGACTTGCGGTGCAGGCTCTTGTGAGGGGTTGTTAAGTGTAGATTCTGTTCTTCCTCTGTTCCATTCTCTCATCACTCATGTGTCTGTGAATCATAGGGATCCAGGTCCCGTAAGGAGTCTGTTGATTCACGTCCATCACTGAAATGATGTGTGCATAAGTTTAGATTCACATCCAATAGTTCTACTTCTTGGACCAAAGAATCATTATTTTAATTTCTTTGCAGGGGAGTTACAGACATCTCTGAGTAAATAATTATAACCCCCTAACATTTATATATACAAAAATACCCGGAGAAAATGAGAAACAGCAAGACGTGGAAACAACAAAACGTGTATTATTTATTATATGGTTGTTATGTGGTATTGAAGACACTAGAGAAAGTAATATTGAGTAAATTACGTGTTGCGATCAAATGTAGATCGGAATTTGGCTGAATGATAAGATAAAGAAGGAGTAAAGAAAGTGTACAGTCTTTCTAGCATGTTTCTTGTATATGTGTTTAATGAGTGTCCAGATAATTGAGTTGGAAAAAAAGTTTCTGGAGTTTTCTTACTTCGAATTTTTATTGAGTGTTAAGTAACAGTTAGCATTGTGGCCTATAAAAGGAAAGGGGCTGAAATTTTTCTCAACCCATGTTTTGACTGCCTGTTCGATAGTGAGGGTATCACGTGTTTGTGTGTGTGTAGAGGAGAAAAGTGGGGTTGATTCTCAACGGTTAAGATATAATGAATTAATGATAATTATAATTGTTATAATTATTTTATTATGATTATTTTTGACATAATTAATTTTTATTTATGTATTTTTATGGACACCACACTTTAGAAACTGGCGCAAAAAGACTAATCCCGGTTTTAATAACCGTGATGCAAGGAATATGCCTACGGCCGCTCGCCGGAAAAATGAAAAGAATCTCTCATGAGGCGTGACGTTTGTTGCAGTTGACAGCATAAATCTAATGCTATTGTAGTGGACCTTTGCATATACCACGCCCACAAATCTCACTCAACAGTCATTGGACAGAAAATAAACACTACTTTCTTTAAAGACAATTTACGCATCGCACGAGCCACATAAAACTTTCTCATGTTTTGCCTTACCAAATTTGTTATAGAAAAAAATCAGCAATTGGTCAATTTTTGACCAATCATATAAACTGACATGTCTTTCAATATTTTTCTCGCTCTCGTCCCGGGAACCTATGTTATGTGTATATATAGCAGAAATTAGAGAAAGAACATGAGTAGACTATTAAATTTCAGAGCCTTAACCACGTACGTGTATTCTCAATCTTCTACTCAAACACACACACAGACATAAATTACATACACACAACACTGTGAACTGTCTGTTTCAAAAGCCAAGTGAACTATTCAAGACTTTATCATCCTGTTGTACAAAATTCTCACTTTTAAACTCATATATCAAGTATTCTTGAACTTTAAACAAATTTAAACAAGAAAAGTTCTTACAACACACATTTGTATTCCCATACGATACAAGGGGAACTACTTTTTACATCTTAAACTTTATTGTCACTAACACAATTGTATATTTACTTGTTTTCTTATAGGAAACGATTATATAAACACATCTGTCCAGAAGGCTGGGATACCTGGCTTCCCTGGTTGTCTGGAGCATTCACAAATGATATGGAACTCCATACTATCAGCCAAAAGAAATAAAACAGAACTCCATGTAGTATGGCTTGATCTTGCCAATGCATATGGGTCAGTCCCACATCAATTAATAGGAATGGCTCTTGACTTTTTTAATTTCCCTGGCAAGATTAGGGAAATCATAATGAAGTACTTCAACTCAGCTTTTATGAGATTCACCGTCAAAGATTACTCTACCAAGTGGCAACCACTTGAGATCGGCATTATGATGGGCTGCGTGATTTCCCCGCTTCTTTTCGTTGTGGCCATGGAATTGATTTTACGAGGCGCATCAACCACGACCAAAGGTGTGATGACTGAAGAAAAACTGGTCCTTCCCCCTTTTAGGGCGTTTATGGATGATATCACAATTCTCGTCCCGTCTAAAATTGCTGCCAATGATCTGTTAGGAAAATATCACGATCTTTTCATATGGGCGAGGATGAAGGTAAAGCCCAAGAAAAGTCGAAGTCTGTCATTAGTCAGGGGGTCTGTTAAGGAAATCCATTTCAAAATTGGTGATGACAGGATACCAACAGTAAAGGAAATGCCAGTAAAGAGCCTCGGACGGCTCTATACAATCCCACTGACTGATCGACATCGGGGTACAGAGGTTCATAAATCAACTGTAAAGAGACTTATTTTGATCGATAGAACCTATCTGCCCGGCAAAATGAAGGCGTGGTGCTATCAACATGGTCTACTGCCCCGCCTTTTGTGGCCTCTGCAAATGTATAAAATTGCATTATCTCGCATTGAGCAAGCAATCAATAAGTATTTGCGTAAGTGGCTTGGAATTCCTCCTTGTTTTTCGAAAGTGGGGTTGTATACCAACTCCGGACACCTGCAGCTTCCTATACATTCATTGGTGGAGGAATACAAGGTTGGGAAGGTACGCCTTCATATGATGATGAGGGACTCAGCTGATGATTGCATACGGAGGGTGCATCCAGAGGTTAAATCTGGTACAAAGTGGTCAGCAGCAGAAGCCACACAAGAAGCAGAAACCAGCCTGCGAGTCAGAGATATCATGGGCGTGATTCAGAATAATCGGGCTGGATTGGGAAACACGACGCACAAGTACTTCTCCAAGGAGAAAGCAAAGGGAAAAAGGCGTATGGTGATCGAAGAGGTCAAAATGTTCGAAGAGGAGCATAGAATAGCCACTGCTATTACCCAATCTAAACAATGTATGTGGACAACCTGGAATGATATCGAACCCATTAAACTTTCGTGGAATTCATTAATGGCGATGGAACCATTGGCGATATCATTCCTTCTTCGATCAACATACGATCTTCTACCTAATGAGACATACCTCAAAATGTGGGGATACACAGATACAGATCTCTGTTTTTCATGTAAAAAAGACCGAGGTACCTTGCGTCATGTGCTTTCTGCTTGTCCACTATCGCTACAGATGTACACGTGGCGACACAACAAGGTATTAGAGGTGATCAGGGATCTAATAATAACACAACGTGAGAAGGCAAACCAACGGGTTGTGGCAGCCAAGGAAGCTAGGATCGAGTTCCATAAGGAGGGTGAATGCCCTGCAAAGAAAAAACAAACAGCCTCCAATTAGAAGCTGCTGAGTGGTGCCATTGATTGGAAGGTTTCAGTGGATCTAATGACATCCTTAAATTTTCCAATACACATCGCACAGACAGACAAGCGTCCCGACATCGTGTTATGGTCCAACTCAAAAAAGACTGTCTTCCTAATAGAGTTAACAGTCCCCTGGGAAGAGAACAGGGTGGAGGCGCACGAACTAAAGAAAAACCGATACGAGTCACTGCGTGCCGAATGTGTGGAAAATGGTTGGACGTGTCATGTGATGCCTATTGAGATTGGGTGTCGTGGGTTTCTGGGACATTCGGTCATTTCCTTCTTTTCAAAAATAGGCATCACTGGCCGTTGGTTGAAGAGCGTTTCGCATCACATTCAAAAAACAGTTCATGCGTCAGGTTGGATTTGGTCGAGATCAAAACAAGCAAATAAAACGCGCGCAACATCACGACCTAACATGCGCGAGTGAAATATTTGCGTTCAGGAACTTTCATTACGGATAGAAGCTGCAACGAGGAACAATCGTTTATTTATTTCATTACAAGAATTTACAAATAGGAACGATTAAATAATGTCTTTCCATATTATTCCATTGTATCTTTCAACCTGGGCATTGCCTTGTGGGTAACAGGGGGTTGTCTCACTAGTGGCACCTCCCCCCACCACGAGCTAAGAAACCTAGCCCCCTGTCTGAGTAAGCATAATTAGGTGCGCCACATAAGGAAAATATTGATTCCAAACATTGAATTATAGTTTTAGAGGAGATATCTTCGCATGGAATGGCAAATAGGAAACGTGGACTTACATCTATTGTTACAAACAAATATTTATTTGCCGTCCCTGATGGTAAGGGACCCTTGAAGTCCACATTTAGTCATTGTAAAGGTTGGGTAGCTTTAATAAGCTTATCTTGGGGCACAGCAGCAAACCGAGGTTTCGGCTCGACAAGATGAACACATTTCTTTTACCTCATCAGTGGTGAACAGCAGATTTTTATAGTGTAAAAATCGAGTAATTCCCGGGTGGCATAAATCATCATGTAATTTTGGGGGGGTGGGGGTGGAGCAAAGGAAGTATTACTGGAAGCCCTACTTAATGTATCAACGACCACAATGTTGTGTCCCGGACGATAACGAATATCACAACTGAAATTAACAAGTTCTAATCTCCAATTTTATCATTTTAAATTTTTTTTAGTCCTTTTACGATTGTCCATCATGAAGGAAACCGATTTTCTATTTTTCACAATTATAAAGTGTTGAGCAAACATAAAATGGGACCATTCCCCACAGCCCCAATTAGTGCAGTAGCCTCTTTCTCAACAGCAGGATAGTGTAATTCATGTCGATTTAAGTTTCGCGACATAAATGTGACTAGTCTTTCGGACTGGTTTAACGATGCTGATATGGCAACATCTGAAGTATCACATTCTATCACATATGGCTTTATTCTATCTGGACAGTGAAGTACAGCATGCAAGACTAACTGCTTCAAGGTGCTTTTTATATTCTAGCATCCAGTGGAAAACTCTTTGCCTTGATTAAAGGTTGGGCGTGGTACAAGAAGTGAGAGATCTACTTGGCATAATATACAAATATGCCCAATAGTCTTCTGAGTGTGGCTGTCTTGCTTGGCACTTGGAGATCGAGGAGTGTCTGCAGTCTGGATCCATCTGCTCAGACTCTCACTGATTTCGTAACCAAGAACTGGCACTCTTCTTTCAGATAGGACCAATTTTCTTTCATTTAATTGAGTCCACAATGCTGCACAACCTCAGGGAACACCTTTGCACACTTGTCAAGCTCCTCCTGGTCCTTTCCAGCAACGGTTATATTGTCGATGTAATGGAATGTATTGACGAGACCTTCCTCGTCAAATTTAACAATGACTTGTTCAAATGTTGCTTTCCCATTAGTTATTCCAGATGGTATTCAAGTATATTGGTAAAAGTGTCTGTTAGCTTCGAATGCTGTAAATAATTTGTTATTGCTATGATGATCCAACTTAGTAGCCGTAGATATTCTACGTACACTAACACAAAGTTACCCGTGTGCTATAGTTACTGCTCTCTTTATGCTAATTACCTACTCGCTAAACTAATCCCATTACATCTCGCTGAATCTTTTGGGTTTCACGACCTGCGTGGATCTACGGTTTCTCTTACATTCCCTCTCCATCTCACTGGTTTCTCGTTATGGGGGACTTTGATCTAGTTCTTTTATTCTCAGTGTCCTATGTTTCGCACTCCGAGTCTTCTAAAGAACTTTGATCGTCCATTGATTCCTCTGCCCTGCTTTCTTGTTCATCTACGTAGTCATTTGAACTAGCTTCGCTTTCGTAATTTTGGCAACAATATTTTTTACCATTCTTGCATATTAATGCCGTGTTGTATTCTTTTCCATTATGAAATTCACATTTTCCGGTTCGTTTTCTTTATTTCTTTTATACCATATGTTTTCATTAATAGAGTAAGAATAATCTGTCTGCCCATTAATGCAGACAAACTCTCTAATCTGTCAGCATGTGGTATTGTTCTGTAACAGCAATAATCTTGGTAGAAAAGTTTCAATCTTTTCTTGCTGAGAAGAAAATGCTTTCCATCCCAGATGGGATGGAAAGCATTTTTTTGACCAATCGTTCAGCAAAATCATTTGATTGAGGGTGATAAGGGGGTGTTTTATATGGGGTAGAACCAATCTTCCTTAATCCCGAGCAAAGACTTTCGTCACAGAATTTGGGAGCATTATCAGTTACTAATGTTTTTGGTACTCTATTTCTAGTCAATATTATGCGTAATATTTGTTTTACAGTAATAGTTTTTTATCCTGAACTCGGAAAACTTCAGGCCAAGCGGAAAAAGCGTCAACCAGTATTAGGCATAAACCTACCCCGTTAACTTGTGCATGATCCATATGTACTCTACACCCTGGTTCTGTTTCCTTCGGCCAAGAGTGTTACTTATTGTGGTGAAAATTCTTTATTTCGGCACATTTAGGACATTTGCGTACGTAATTCTCTACATCTCAGGTGTGTCTCGGCCACCACGCTTCCAGTTTTAACCGTTTTTGTGTAACAGTTATCCCACAATGCACATCATCGTGTACACTTACTTCTTTTCTACATTTTTCCGGTAGTACGACTAAATCCCATTACAAATTAGACCATTTCTTATTGATAGTTTATGTCCGGTTTCTTTGTATAGTCTTTCTGCTTTTGAACACTTACTCCATTTATTGTTCCTTATTCTAGATAAAATTCGGCTTAACACTGTATCTTGTAACGTCTCCATAACTAGTCTATTTATGGGTAACACATCTGTTTCTACCCAATGCAAAAATTCATCCTCAACTTTTTTATGTTTTTTTTCGATTTTTTCCTTTTCAAATTGTAATCGGGACAATGCGTCTACGTGT
The DNA here is from genome assembly GCA_964036315.1 of Acanthosepion esculentum. Lineage (NCBI taxonomy): Eukaryota > Metazoa > Mollusca > Cephalopoda > Sepiida > Sepiidae > Acanthosepion > Acanthosepion esculentum. The sequence continues at coordinate 68,455,392 of OZ038481.1, read as the reverse complement.
GGCATCGTGTTTCTCTTCACGTATTCTATATCATTATCAAAAGCCATTAACTTCTTCATATTCTGGATTATGTAACTTTCGGCAATTCCTTCCTATGACGGCATAAGTCTAAGGGCTTATGATCGTATCTCAACAAATTTATTTTCCTAATAAAAATTGTCTTGCTCTGATCATACTCCATACAATTGCAAGTGCTTCTTTTTCAACATTAGAGTAGTTCAATTCAGCTGGAAAGATACATCATCGGGTGTCATAATCAGGACAAAATTGTTGATACAGATTGGCCGCTCATATCTGTGTTAATGTAATGTCCTTTTTAGGGTAAAAAAATCTTGCCCATGGGTTCTTAGATAGAGCTTTTTTTAAAATTTAATGACGGCTGTTTGGTGTGTACGAGTCTATTCAAACTCCTTATTCTTCTTTCGCAACTCAGAAAACGCTTCAGTTGTTTCAGAATATTTTGACAAGAAATTGCTATAAAAATTGGCTAATTCGAGTAATGATTCTAATTCTTTTTTATTAGTTGGAGAAGATTCATTTATATTTTTTGTATTAACGTCGGATCCGGCGAAGTACCGTTTTGTGAAATTTGGTAGCCCAAGAATGTTAATTCTTTGCAATTAAATATACACTTATCTTCGTTTATCATCATTCCTACCCTCCTCAACTTATCCATTAAAAATTTAGTTTTTTGTTTCAATTCTTCTTCAGTGGTTGCACCTAAACATATATCATCCTGATAAATTATCATAGATAAATTTTCCATAGATTTTTGAAAAATTAAGCTGGCTGTCTTAATTCCAAGTGGTAAGCAGGACCATCCAAGTAAGCCTATGGGGGAGTTTATTGTGATTTCTTTAAATTCGTCATCTATTTGAATTTGGTGGTACGCATTTTTTTAAATTAATTTTCGTAAAATATTTCATTCCTGCCAGAGAATGTAGTACATTTTCTATGTTTGGAATAGGATAGGAATCCGAACAGATCTTATGATTTATGCCTACTTTGTAATCTCCGCAAATTCTAAAATCACCATTAGGTTTTCTTAAAAACACAATAGGCGATGCCCATTTGCTGCCTCCAGGTTTTACATATTGAAGAATTCCTTCTTTCACCATTTTTCACAGCTTATCAACTACCATTGGCTTTATATAAATGGATTGATGTAATACGATGGATTGATATTTCTTTTTAACTTAAGGCTCGCTTTATAGTTTTTTTTAATGTCCCAGTTTCGGCACTTCCTATATTCATAGCATTAAGTAAACATGTGCCATTAATATTTATCAAATCAGTTCCTACTAAAACGTGACTATTTATACAGTCTACAACCTTAATAGTGACAGTTTAAAATGTAGTTTTTGTTTCAAAAGTGCCTTGAAAGGACCTTAATATTTTTATACACATTCCATCAAACTGTCTTAATCTTACTAACATTTTCTTTAATTTTGGTTTCGATAATTGTTCCCAAAAATTCTTCGGGATAAGGGTCACTTTGCTTCCAGTGTCAACTTACTAAGTCTACACCGTGAAGGTGTTCTTTTTGTATATCCTTTCTATTGAAAAAGACATTTGTTTTCGCCATGTATTATTTTGATAGATTTTACATTGGTATCTTGCCATTTGCATATGAATTGAAAGTGATTTTTCTTTTTGTACTTATTACGTATCGCTCCCCATGCTGGACATCTCTTTTTGATTCATGTTTATAGTTGCAATATCTGCCTTTTATCATTGTTCTTTTTATCATACATGAGTCCATAAGCTCAGGTTGGTTTTCATTTTTATAAAATTTTTCAATTAACTCCTCTTGTTGTATGAAGTCAATACAAGCTTCCAAAGACATTTGGTTTGTCTGTAACTACTCTAAAATTTTTACTCTATGAGAGATGTTGTGCAGTCCTTCTACCAATCGGAGTTGAATTAATTCTTCCTCTACGCTTATTCCTTGTTGTCCTAGTTCATGAAATTCACAATATCTGCTGGTATCTCTTAACCTTCTTAGATATTTCCTTATAGGCTCTCCAAATTCTTGTTTCAATGCTAAGAATTTGGTTCGTTCAGCTATGACCAAAGATTGGTCATAGCTGAACGAACCTTCTTGGGTTGAATATTTTTCAATATTATTTCTTTAACTTTCTTAAATGTCAAGTTTTTCAGTTTCAGCCGACCAAGTATTTAATGAAATCTGCCTAATGGCTTTGCATCCCGCAATGGCCAAAAATAGATCCGTGATTTCTTTCTGTCCTTCAGGTGTTTGATCATCTCGTAACTTCTTTATTCTGGCACGTGCCTCAAAGCATTTTATCCAAATCTTTCCATTTTCAGGTTATTTTGTGTTCAACAGAGCTCCGTCAGCGACGCCATTTTGTTATGATGATCCTACTTAGTAGCTGTATATATTCTCCGTACATTGACTGAAAGTTGCCAGCGAACTATGGTTGCTATAACTGTTGAGGGGTCCTCCCCTTTTTTCACAAATGGACTCAACCACGGTATACGTATACTACTGCTAGTGAATATCTGAGGATCGGACAGGAGCTAACGAACGCGAGAGAGAAGCCAACGAGAGAATGATCGAGAGCGTACGAACGTAGCGGGCAAGAGTCACAGTGCGCGAGCACGTAGACTCAGGAAGAAGTCATACAGCGATACGTCGATACCAAAGACTATATATATATATATTTGTCTACTAACCCCGCATTCCTGGAACTACTAACCTGTATTACCAGTTTGTATTATTACGTTAATACATTTATTTTCCTATATTCATTCTTGACGTTTGTTATTATTGGTACCGCATTTCATCCCGGAATCCACAACAACTTGGCGACAAGGAATTCGAACTCACACGGAAGGAAAACGAAAGAAAAATTCTTCCTCGTCGACCACAACAACTTGGGGACGAGGAATTCGAACTCACACAGAAAGAAAACGAAAGAAAAATTCTTCCTCGTCGACCACAACAACTTGGCGACGAGGACTTTGGACCTACGCGGAAAGAAAAATTTTCTCTCTCGTCGACCACAACAACTGGGTGACGTGGACTTCGGACCTACACGAAAAAAAAATTGGCCGTTTGCCAGTGTCCACAACAACTTGGCGAGGGTTAAACTAAGGAAAAGCGAGTTTTTCGTAAGACTCTTATCATGGAGGATTTTAAAAGTATTTTAGTAGAACTTGTAAAATACCAAAATGAACAGTAATTACAACTCCAAGAAAGAATGAAAGAGAAGTGGCAAAAAACAATTACTACAAACGCAGAAGGAAAATCAAGAAAGACAAATGCAAAATGAAGAAAGACAAATGCAACTCCAGGAACTAATATTAAAGGTAGCGGGAAACAAACAACAAAATATCGAAAAAGAGGCAACTTTTTCCCAAGACGCAGTGTGGAATACGATAGAAACATTCAAATACTCTCTAGAAGAGGATAAAAATTTCGGGGACTATTTCAGACGTCATGAAGATATCTTCAACATCGATTGTCAAAACTGGACGGAAGCTAAGAAGATACGTCTATTACTCAGGAAATTGGGAACAGAGGAATACACAACATTTGTGGATTACATTTTGCCAAAAAAGACAAATGATTTAACGTTTGATGAAGCAGTTACATGCCTTACGGAGCTTTTCAGTCCAAAAAACATCACTTTTTCACAAAATGTGGAAATGTCTTAACCTCGTAAAGGGCGAAAATAAGGACTACTCCACGTCCGCCGCAATCGTGAACAAACGACTTTAAGTTGGCAGAATTAACTCCGCACAATTGTACAAGGGTTAGTCTCACCCAAGGATAGTGAAATGCGCAAAAGAATGCTTTCAAAACTGCAAAATGAACCTGGATTAACACTACAAAAATTATCAGATGACTGCCAAAAATGCCTGAATATTAAGAAAGACTCAAGGATATCGAGGAGTCAGGAGTAGCACACATACGTAAGTTGAACAAAAGTTTACGTTTTTCACCCTCCCGGGAAAGAAAACAAAAATTCTATAATAATGAAAAAAGTACAACGTATAGGGCAAATAATGACAAAAATCAAAGCAAATATAAGCCCCCACCTATCTGCATGTTATCGATGTGGAGGATTACACTGGAATAAGGATTGTCGTTTTAAATATAAAAACTGTAAACGTGTGGAAAAATGGGACACAAGGCATCCCAATGTAGGAACAGAAAATCTACTAATAAGATAAGAGCTACTAGAATGCATGACGAAGACAATATTACATAAGAAAATACGTGGAACTTGACATTTTAAATAAGAAGATAAAATTACAACTAGACCCAGGTTCGGATCTAACGATAATTAACCTACAGACAAAGCTTAATAGAACGACCATGATGCATACACAGAAAATTGCTAAGTCTGTTACAGGGAAGCGTATAAAATTTGAAGAAGTAATCCTAAATGTAAAATTCCACGGAAAAACAAAAAAACTCAAGATATTCGTAATGAAAGTTACAGAAAATCTGGTGGGCACAGACTAGATGCAAAAGTTCGACGTATGGGATTTACCTATCAGCTCATTTTGTAAGATAGAGTGCGAACTATCAGAAGCTACAAAATTAAAGGAAGAATTACGTAGTCAATTTCCCGAAGTATTCTCGAGCGGTTTGGGACGATGTAACAAGTTTGCAGCTAGAATTGAATTAAAAGAAAATGTCCAACCAGTATTTGAAAAGAAGCGAAACGTGCCGTTTGCTACCATAGAAAAATTGACAAAGAATTAGAGAGACTTGTACAAACTGGGATCCTTTCAAAAATCGAGTTCAGTGAATGGGCGGCACCAGTAATCTATGTAAAAAAAATCCGGAGAAATCCGTGTTTGCGCAGATTTCTCGACTGGGTTAAATAAGGCTATAAAAGACCATCATTACCCATTACCAAGCTCGGAGGAAATATTTACCAAGCTTAACGGTGGTAAGGTATTTTCTAAAATAGATTTAAGCGAGGCTTATCTTCAGATTCCAATAGAAGAAGAGAGTACAAAACTTCTATATATTAATACGCACAAAGGACTGTACAAATTCAACAGCTTACCATTTGGGGTAAAAGTAGCACCGTCAATCTTCCAACAGACGATGGATACAATGCTCATGGGCCAGAACTTTGCTACCGCTTACTTGGACGTTCTAATCAAAAGCGACAATATTGAAGAACACGCATCGCACATAAATTAAATTTTTTAAAGACTTCAGGATTTGGGGTTTAAAGTAAAGGGGAAAAATGTGATTTTTTCCTAAATGAAATCAAATACTTAGGCCATATAATTAATGAAAGTGGCAGAAAACCAGATCCAGATAGCGGATCTGCAAGAAAAATATGCCTGAGCCGAAAAATGTCGCAGAATTGCAAAGCTTTCTTGGTCTAGCGAACTATTACGGTGAATTCATTGAAAATATGCACAAATTGAGGGATCCCCTCAATGAATTATTGAAAAAAGAGAACAAATAGAATTGGACGGAAGACTGTCAGAAAGCGTTTAAGGAGATAATACAAAAATTAACTTCGGAACTAGCACTGACGCATTTTGACCCCAAACTAGAAATTATTATTGCTAGTGACGCGAGCTCACACGGAGTAGGAGCTTGTATTCTACACAAGGTGCAGGTCGGCACAAAGAAACCTATAGCTCACGCATCTAGATCATTGTTACCGGCAGAGAGGAACTATTCACAGATTGAAAAAAAGCGTTAGGCATAATATTCGCCATAACTCGCTTTCACAGATATATATATGGAAGAGAGTTTACGGACCATAAACCTCTTCTTACGATTTTCGGATCGAAAAAAGGACTACCAATTTACACAGCAAACAGACTTCTAAGATGGTGAACTATTTTATTGAACTACAATTTCAAACTTGAGTTCCTACCATCGAAGAAAATTGGGCAAGCTGATGGATTATCTCGATTGGTACCTGCGAAATGCGAACCTCTGGAAGACTCGGTAATAGCGGCGTTGCGAGCCGAAGACGAAATCAGTAAAGTGTTATACAATACAGTAAAGGAACTACCAGTGACCTTGCTAGAGATAAGAAGAGAAGCGGAAAAGGATGAATTTATTCAGAATACCAAGAAAAAAATAGAAGAAAAGGAAAGGAATCTAGCAGACAGCTTTTCAATTTGTGATCACATATTACTGTATAATGAAAGAGTGGTCATACCAAAATCGTTACAAAGGCGGATTTTGAAAGACTTTTATTTAGGACATCCAGGAAAAAACCGTATGAAAGCACCAATGAGAAGTTTCGTTTACTGGCCGAATATGGACAATGATATCACGCAAACTGTGGAAAAATGTAAAGGCTGTGCTGCTGCAGCAAAGGCACCACCTTCTATACAAAAACCATGGCCTAAGGTGGACAGACCATGGTCTAGAATCTATGCGGACTATGCAGGACCCATAGAGGGTTACTACTACTTAATAACGGTAGATAGCTTTAGCAAGTGGCCAGAAGTTTTCAGATTCAAAAACCCGACGACGGAAAATACTATAAATTGTTTACATGAATTATTCGCGAGATTCGGCGTCGTGGATTGCTTGGTAACTGATAATAGTACACAATTCACCTCCAGCGACTTCAAAGAATTCTGTGAGACTTACAAAGTAAAGCATATTAAGATATCTCCGTACCACCCACGGTCTAACGGGCAAGCCGAAAGATTTGTAGACACACTAAAGAGAGATTTAAAAAAAGCAGAGGACGTACCGACAGAAAGAGCTATACAGCATTTCCTCCAAGTATACAGAATAACCCCAAACGCGAACACACCATCTGGTCTTTCACCAGCGGAAGTGATGTTTGCTCGAAAAATACGGTCTGTGTTTGATAAGTTATTGCCTAACAAGAATAAAAACCGGAATACACCTATAGTAATCAAGAGATCATTCAAACCAGGAGAACGGGTCTATTTCAGGATGTTCAGGAACAATATGGCTTACTGGGAACCAGGTACAATAATTAACAGACTAGGAAATGTGATATACACAATACAAGGCGAAAAATTTACCTACAGAAGACATATTGACCAAATACAAAAAAGACGGGTTGAGGAGCCAAGCTCGTCACCTGCAGAAAATGACGATTCGATGGAGGCGATCTTTGAAGCTTTTGAGATTCAAAGACCACAAGAAAACACACAAATTAGAAGGACTAGCAGGAAAAGAAAATTTACTGAACCTCTGATTATAAACCATAAGAGGAAAAAATATTTACTCCCCCCCAAAAGGAATCTAAAGAGGGGGTGTTGGGGGATCCTCCACTTTTTTCACAAATGGACTCACACAAGGTATACGTATACTACTGCTAGTGAATACCCGAGGATCGAACAGGAGCTAACGAACGCGAGAGAGAAGCCAACGAGGGAATGAACGAGAGCGTACGAACGTAGCGAGCAAGAGTCACAGTGAGCGAGCACGTAGACTCAGTAAGAAGTCATACAGCGATACATCGATACCAAAGACTATATATATATTTTTCTACTAACCCGCATTCCTGGAACTACTAACCTGTATTACCAGTTTGTATTATTACGTTAATACATTTATTTTCCTATATTCATTCTTGTCGTTTGTTATTATTTGGTACCGTTTTCATCCCGGAATCTACAACAATAACTATAGTTCTCTTTATGCTAATTACCTATTAGCTAAACCAATCCCATTACAGTTATATTCATGTAATGACATCTTCAAGTCAAAGGTAGAGAAACACGATAAGTAGCAAGTTTGCTTACAAGCGTTTCAATTTCTGATTCTGCTTTTTAATGAAGAATTTGTCGAGAACGTTAATAGCTGCTTTAAAACTGGTACAATCTGATATGAGCTCATATAGCGATACAGACAGCGTGACTTATTTGGAGTGTTTTCCCCGCGTTCATCGATGAAATTATCGAGGTTTACCTTCAATGTAGGTATTCTTTAGTAACCACTTCATAATAATATAAATATTTTTTAGATGAGTAAATTGTAATGAATTAATAAATGAATTAGAAAGGAATCTATTCAGTTCAAAAAACCGCCTACACAATTTTACGAGTCACTTCTGTCAAAAGTAGACATTTTAATAATTTCTAGTCACGGGGAGACTAATGTTAAGGAGGATGCATATATTTGCTAGGCATAGAGACAAGTCAGGATACGTGGAACACATCTTTTTATTAACCAATGTATTAATACACATGTGGAGATAACCCTAGCTTACATAGGGTGGTGATGGGGTTCTCAAATTAGCCCCATTTACAGAGACAATTATGTTAAACCTTACAACACATCATAAAACACCCATTCCCATATGAATATGGAATTGTTGAACGATTCCACGGTTGAAGACTGCACTAGCAACGAAAAGTAACCCATTAAACTGAGTAGATAATCTACACCTTGCGCTACTTTCAGTACGAAATGTTGTTAAGGAAGATAGCGGATCTACATGTTCCAAAATGGTTTTTGATACTTCTCTGACCCTACCAGGTCAACATTTTGAGGACTGTCAAAAACAAACAACTATATAAAACTTTCATACGAAATCTTAATGATAGAATGTCTCGATCAGAATTTCAACCAGGCAGATGTACATTCCGAAAGTTCTTCAGATGTATGGCGTACTCAACATCAAATTATTCAGGACCTTAAAAAGAACTAAAAGGAGCTGAAATATACTTTACAGTTTAAAAAAAAACATAAACATGACACGGTTGCAATATACCGATTAAAACCAGTATACATTGATCAATTACAGCAACTGATCAAACAGAATCTTGTTCAACTACCACTGTTCTTAATAAAGACAATGATCAAAACCGAACTACTAAATTTGGACGCCAGGTCAAATTGTGGCAGGAGCGATATCACCCCTGAAATAATAATAATGATAATGAAGGAGGATATGCTGTAAAACAGAAAACATCAAGTGAAAGAGAGGCGTTTTCGAAAAAATAAAATGTTAATATGCTGTAAAGACTTTGAAATGTAAATGTTACAGAAAGTTAACTTAGAAGACGAAATACAATCTTTTTGTAAGTGTACAAAGGATATCAGATTACTAACAGAAAATTACTGGAACAATAATAATTTGGAACTTTTTAAAAAAAGAAATGGATTTTGACACTATAAGAATCGAAGTTAAAATTACGGATGTTTTGATCTAGAATTTATTTGTAAAACAAGACTCTCTGTAGTTTAAAAAGAGCAGCAGAATAATTAATAACGAGGTGATAAACAGTAGTCTTGTTGGGAACCTTGGAAACTAATCGATGAAAAAGTAAATTGTTTATTCTCGGAGGAGTGAAGTTGTACTTTGGTAGTATGTCAGTACGTTCGCACTAGAAAAACAAATACGTCACCAGTCTGGGACACGGAGGCCGGTTCTCTTAATAAAGAGGCGATCCAACCGGAAGACGGCGAGTTTTGGGGTTCGTCAGTCTTCGAATGCAGTCGGATTGAGTGGAGAAACGTTAGAGATTGAAAAGGAAACGTCCGCTCTGTGTTGCTGAAGCTGAGGACGAAGAAGCGAAATGCCACCGCTAACATCTGAGTACCGATACTCCTGTTACTACTAATACTATTACTACTACTGAGAACGAGGACATCAAAGGTTGTAGTAGTTGCGCTAAGAACAGACCAAAAAGGGTTAAAACGAAGGCCACATCTCTCCTTTACTGAAATTATTCTAAGTATTTGTTTGTTTAGTTCTTGTTCACATACAAAAAACATTCAGTTTCTTGTATGTGAACAAGAACCAAACAAACACAAATACTTGTGCAACAAAAATTATTTTTGTGTGTTTGCTTTTATAGATATATATAAAAACTTTTCCCTTTCAAAATCGAATCGACTTGCTTATATTCATTTTTCCGTTAACCCGATTCTCACCCGACGAAGTGGACCAACAGAGAGCTTCCGGATTTCTACGATCTGATGATCACTCTCCAGGATCAAAACAATCACAACGTGGCTGAAGGATGGCTTCGAATTGATATTGAGAACCGGAGACTTGTGTCTAACCTGTAATACTGGACCATACCGGACCAACAGCTGGTCTTGTGAAGTGCCTAGGTCCAGTGGAGTGCGGATACGGTGTTACAAAATTTCCAGAACATAATAAAACGCATATTAGATATTGATAGATTGCCACGAAATAATTTCTGCCAACTTAGAGGCGGTCACTTCGTACTTCCAAAAACATAAGATATATTTTCCCGCGCACTGGTGGGTATCGACAGGATTAAAACATTAGTTAACTTAGACATTTAGATGCCGTAACGAAAACAACGCGCGGGCAAGATTCAGTAAAATAACAAAACCAGCAAATCAAAATTAACGATTTAATGTTGGCCAATCAAACGGAAGATCGAGAATCTAAACTTTTGTTTAAGATGAGCCTATTTCTACCAATATAAGCAGAGAAGAATTAACATTTAGGTAGATAGCGGTATAGCGACGACGGTGAAAGCAACCACATCGACGAACCAGGTACGACACATCTGTACGACACACTAGTGCCGTAAAATTCCACTCACTACTGTCAGACGAGGAATTTCACATACGAACTAACTCCCCGCCGATAGATAATTGGATTTATTTGTAAGTTCGAGCTTCGCATATTAAATCAAATACGCTCCCAAAAGCTCACACGTGAGATTTATGGTCGATGTTTGCGCAACGAATTAATTGCTCTAACAACCTTTTTCTTTTCCACACCATCTGTGTTCCGCCTAATAAATACTTGTTATTGTTTTTTTCTATAAATCCATATTTGTATTTATTCATGTTTCTGTAGTTAGATGGGTAGACGAAACAAATCGTAGCTTCGCACCCTCTACACCTTTCTGTATTTACCAAAAGAAATGTGATATTTTGGGCTGGTATTCTGATATTAGAACAGTTGGTTTTTAAATTTCTACGTTTTTTTGTTTCTCGATGCTTTGTTCTGCGTTACAGCCGAAACTGAAATTTCTCCGTTTATGTTTTTCACTGAGGATAGGAGACTAGTGATTAAGAAAATAGATATCCTAGTATCCCCTAGAAGAATAAGCGTTTGGAAAACGACAGTGGGACCCCGTAGAGAAATAAGAGGTAGGGTGGCCCCAGTAAAAATAAGATCTCTGAAGTGCTGGACATGCAGTGTGGCTGGACATTTTTCAGCCAACTGTAAATGGCGAAGTTGTTGGCAATGTGGAAAGCTTGGACACTTGAGATATAACTGCCCGGAGAGTGGAAAAGGAGAGGCAAGGACGTCGAGAGGACCAGTCCCCACTCCACTCAAGGAATGCCCCAAAAGAAGCTGACCTAGGGTAGTGAATGATGAGCCCCTATTGCCAGCACCCATGTCGAGACTTGGGAGAGATAGGGATAGCCAACCGGGAATTAAAAATAAGGGGAGGTTGAGGAACAGAGCCCAGATATTTAAGCTGTTTAAATAGGGACCGGACTGTAATGTATTGTTGGGGCACAAGACGGTAAAAGCTTTAGTGGATACTGGAGCTTCGGTCACCCTAATAAATTCCAAAGTGTTTAGACAGTTGTGGTTACGTAGAAAACTCCAACCAGTGGATTTCTTAATTAGCCAGGCAGATTAGAATAGAGGGTATGACATGGCTACCATTCAAATTGATAAGGGCCACAGGTGAACTTAAGGTGTATGTGGCACCTGATTTGAGTGGGGAATTAATTTTGAGGAGTGACTGGCAAGGCCCAAATCCGCTTTGACCGGGTTACATTGATTTTAGATTGGGTGGAAATCCTATTGGGGAATTAAGTGGTAGTGGCCCAAACCGATGTGAAACTCCCCCCTAGAATGGCTATTTCATGTGAAGGAAGGATAAAGAGAATGGAGAAACTAACGGAAGGGTTATATCAATTAATACCTACAGAGAGGTATGATAATGGTGAAGAAGAGGTGAGCTTGTGTAGTTTTATGGTAGTAGGAATAAAAACGGTGCCCTTGTTGTTGGCTAACACAGCCAGTAAAACTATCACAATAAAACAGGGTGAAGAGTTAGGTTACGCCTGTCCGATAAAAAATTATGAAGCAAGTGAGAGTAAGCAAGAAATATGAAAGAAGGGTAGAGACTAGTAGACCGAAATAAAGGAGGAAGACTTGATGGTGCCTGAAAGATATAAAAATAAGATAAGGAAACAAGGACCACCTACCAATTAGATTGAGGTCTTATAGGACTCCAATCCATAAGAAAATTAGTGGAAGAAGCAGTAAATGAGATGTTGGACTCGGGAGTAATAGAGAGATCTAGGTCCCGATGGGTTTTCCAGTAGTTATTGTGAAAAAGAATGATGGAGGACATTTTGCATGGATTTCAGACAGTTAATTGCCATTACAAAACCGTTAGAGGTACCTTTGCCCCGGATCGATGATATTCTAGCACTTTTGGGAAGGTCAACCTATTTTTCTACTTTGGATCTAAGGTCAGGTTATTGACAGGTAGCTTTGGCAGAAAAGGACCAGGAGAAGACAGATTTTACATGTCATATTGGTCTTTTTAATTGTCGTGTGATGCCGTTTGGGTTATCTAATGCCCCAGATGTATTTACTCAGTTAATCTCCATAGTGTTGGGAGGTATGGAAGATTTTGTTATAGCTTACCTGGACGATATCATGGTGTTAACCACACTAAACTAATGTGTTCTAAGACACCTGAAGGGCATTTTAGACACTTACAGAAAGTGTTCGATAAGCTGAGAGAGCATGGGTTAAAATTAAAAATTAAAAAATGTGAAGGATGAGATCAAGTACTTGGATTCGTTATAAACAAAACGTGAATAAAACCTGATTTAAATATGGTAGAATGGCTGAGCCGAAGACCGTGAGAGAGGTTCGTGGCTTTATAGTATGACGGTGTTCTAAGACACGGCCTGGTCACAGCCTCCAAGTATAACGTTGTTCAGGGTCTATCCCGGTCTGCTAGGCTTAGTCAGGATCGATTCTGGTATCAGAAAACAGACCGCCAGCCTACTTGTCGGTCGTTGATGGCGTTTGACACAGCAGCTGGTCTCTAAGTTGGCCTCTTCAACTGTGACCTCTCTTACCCACGTTGTAATTTTGATCTTAAGAGAGTCAAGCCGAATTTCCACTGTGGTATCTTAACCACATTAAACTAATGATTTAAACACGTGCATACAAAATTTAAAAATAAAATGGACGACGCCCGAATAAGTCACGATATGATGTTTATATCAGAATAACAAAAAAATATTTACAGTTCTTTCTTTGTTCTTTTACTTCTTTTCCCAACCCGTTCTAATAACTGGCGACGGAACGAAAATTGCGGGTAGCTTCTTTGAAGAGGGGCCAGACTGGACAACTGGATTTATCTTCAAGTACTGTGATTTGTACTTTCCAGTACGACGCAAGGATTTCGTCGTAGTCTTTCTTCAGCGGATAATTAATATTATTATTCTTTTCATCAGGTTGGCAAGCAGCGTTATATAAGAAATCTCTTATCTCCCGGTCGCAACCTCACTGCCACTGCAACTGGTTGGCTCCAACTAACTTTGGCCCACGTGGGCACTTGTATTTATGGGTGTCCCTTTCAACTGGTGTGGTGCGGGCGAATAGGTGGGTTTTATGCAAATCTCCCAAAATTCAACCAGTCATTTTCTTTCGTTTTCTATTTCACATTTCCAATTTTGGAAGATCCCCTCTTCTTTCAGGAGGAGCCATCATATGATGTCAGCCTTTCTGACGTCATATGTTGCCTTTACAATTGCTCACAATTATAATCTTTTCTCAGGGAAATTTTGTCAGCTAAAATTTCCCATTGACACCTTTCAGCAGACGACTTTAACCTCTGCCCCCCGACCCGCCAGCTGCGTCTAGCTGAATCACGTTGTGTAACTTTTTCAACAAAATTCATACTTCTGTTCCCATATCCTGGGAAAATAATTCTCTTTCTGACAAAAAATTAAAATCATTTTGTTTTAACCCTTTTCGTCCGCATGCCATGTTAAATATTGTCACATCTTTCCCTTCATCTATCCTATCATTTACCCATAAATGACATTTCAAACTCCAATACACTATTTAACATGCGCTACTATTCATGCACTATTTCTCATGCACCGTTTCTATGCACTATAAAATTTTCACATGTAATTTAAAAAGTTCTCTTTTCTTCTGTGTATACCTGCAATTTTAAAAAGATGAGATGTGTGGGTGTGGGTGTGTGTTTTATTCATTATTTTTTTTATTTTATGGCTTGGTTTTCTTGGTCATTATTCTTTTCTGTAGAACAGGGGGTGTTGGTTTGTTTCCGACTGGCGTTGTCTGTACCTCTGCTTCGTTCGTCAACGCAACTTCTTCATCTTGGGTCGGTCTGGTTGGACAATGAACACTGCCTGGCAACTCACTTCCGAGCTGCTGCACACTTACCAGAGTACCATCAACCGACTTCCTTCTATATCTATTAAATTTCCATATTGCTGCTATTATTACAGCAACAAGTATCAAAGTACCTGTCACCGCTGACCAATTTATTATAATTTCCTCACAATCTTCCCAAGCCATACCTCCTTCTCCCAACATCTTTAGTTGGTCTTTTAATCGATTCATATTTATCCTCTCTATAGGTTCCAACAATACTGGCATCTGCTTTAACGCAATCCTGGGAAAATAATTCTCTTTCTGACAAAAAATTAAAATCATTTTGTTTTAACTCTTTTCGTCCTTTTAACCCTTTTCGTCCGTACGCCATGTTAAATATTGTCACAATAGGAGCCATTGGATATCACATGCGCTTTGTACCTGAGTTTAGCAGATTGGCAGGACCCTTGATAGTCTTAACTAAGAAATATTCTAAATTTAAATGGACAGAGGACTGTCAGCGAGCCTGACAGCAGTACCCTTGCTGACTTTCCCAAACCCGAGCAAGCCGATGGCACTTTACACAGATGCCAGTGACAAATGTATCTGCGCGGTACTTACCCAGCCTTGTCCTGATAAGGATGGACCAGTGCCAGGTATATCTGAGAAAGTGCCTATATATCTTCTGTCCCACAGACTATCAGAGACCCAGCAGAGATGGCCAGTGACAGAAAAGAAAGCGTTTGCCATTTTATATGCAGTACAAAAATTAGATTATTACTTAAATGTGGCCATGTTTACCATTAAAACTGACCATAAGCCCCTTAAACATTTATTGGAAGCAGAGTGGACAAATAAAAAGATTCAGCAGTGGGCATTGAAGTTTAGTGGCTATCAGTGTAAAATAGAGTATTTAGCTGGAAAAGATAATACCTGTGCAGATCTGTTATCAAGAATTTCAGAAAGATTAGAGTCCGATTCCATTAGGTTAGAACCAGGGGTGGACGACAGGGCTTATCAAGTTAATGTGATAAATTCTCACACTCTAAGTAAACGTCCAGTTTGGAAGGAAGAGAAATATGAGGAGGAAGAAATTATTAGGGAACCCCATTGGGAAGCTATCGTAAAGAATCAGGAAGATAGCGAAATAACTTCTGTGAGGAGTAAGGTAGAAGCAGAGACTACTTCTAAATATTTTATACACAATGGAGTGTTGAATTACATTTCGGGATGAGAGGAAGAAAGAAGTCTCAAAATAGTAGTACCAAAAATGTTAAGACAAGAAATCCTAGACCAGTGTCATGAAAAGGAAAGACACATGGGAATTGATAGAACCTATGAATTAATAGCCAGGAATTGTTTTTGGCCTAGACTGTATAATGATGTATTGAATTATGTGAACAATTGCATAACGTGTCAGTCACCGAGTAGAGATAATACGGTCAGCCCAGTGATAGAAACAAAAATTCCAAATTAACCATTTCAGAAGGTGAGCATGTATATTTCAGGGCCCTATGGAGAAACTCCTCGTGGAAATGCGTATATAGTAAGCTTCGTGGACTGGCTGACGAATTGGCCAGAAGCTTTCGCGATGCCTGATAGGAAAGCACAAACAGTATCAAATATAATGTTTCAGGAGATATTTCCTAGATATGGAGACCCTGAGTAGTTGGTCACTGACAATGGACCAGAGAATGTAAATCAAATCATGGAAGACACTCTGAGAGAATTAAATAATGTACACATTACCACCTCCCCAGAGAAATGCGAAAGTAGAAAGATTCCACCGGACCTTAGCCGATGTGCTAACGAAGTTGGCAGGTCATAATAAGGAGAGCTGGGATGAGTACTTAACTCAGGCGCTGGCTGCCGTGCGATTTTCTATAAACGTAACCGCGAAATTTCCCCTTATTATATGCTATTTAGCAGTCTTACTGATAGATAATTTGCTAAGACCCAGAAGGAAATATATAAGCGAAGATCACCATAAATTGATCTTGGAGCAACAACATAAGGTTTTTACTCAGGTGAGAAGAAAAATCAGGAGAGCCCAGAAGTGTAATGATAGAATAAATAAAAACAGTAAAGAAATTAACTTCCAACTAGTATACTTCCAGTATATTATAAAGTACACCTGAGGAAAGGTAAATTGGATCGGAGATGGATTCCCTTTTATAGAATAGTGGAACAGACGAGACCTGTTACTTACATAATTTGGGACCAAGTAGCAGGGAAAGTAAAACGGGTTAATGCTTACGATATAAAATTAGCAGATCTAGATGAATGGGAAGAAGCTAAGGTGAGGAGAGCGAACAGAGGAATAAGAAGGGCAACCTTGGTTGAACCCGAAGAATTAGAGACTGATAGCGAAGAAGGGGAGGAGGAAATTGTGATTACCCCAGAAAGTTTGGAGAGAATAAAGGGGATCGACAATGGTGGAAGTAGCTTCCTTGAGGAAGGTAATGAAGCGGATGGTGCACTGAAGATGATGTAAAGATGATTAGGAGGAAATTGAAAGTCGTGGAAGGGAATCAACAAGTAATAATAGCTCAAATAGCTAGAGAGAGTGTATCCATTCTTAATGATGCAAAATTGGAATTAGCTACAGAGGTAGCATTGGTTAATTTTCCATTTGTAAAGTTTTAGAGGTTTTCAATGTAACAGGATCCTTAGCAGCGGAACTGAAAGGTTATTACAATAATATATCCAGTTGTTGTCGATAACAAGTAAAGTCCATCAGACGAGTCAGTCATTAACCGTATTACTAGAGCATGTGAGAGCTCAGTTGGATATGCTATCTATGGGATACCTGTCACCGAGTATAATAACTCCAACCCGGTTAAGAGAAGTGTTAGTGGGAATACAGACTAGATTACTTCATCACCTTAGGTTACCTGTAGACCTCACCAAGCAATTATGG
Organism: Acanthosepion esculentum; assembly: GCA_964036315.1. Classification (NCBI taxonomy): domain Eukaryota; kingdom Metazoa; phylum Mollusca; class Cephalopoda; order Sepiida; family Sepiidae; genus Acanthosepion; species Acanthosepion esculentum. The sequence continues at coordinate 68,438,145 of OZ038481.1, read as the reverse complement.
AAATATTATAGTGCCCTAGGGTGTATCACCTTATTGGAAAATAAGAAGTTATTAGTACTAGTATCAGTTCCTCTGTTAGATAGGGAAAGTACCTTCGAAATACACCAGGTAATAAATCTTCCTATTCCATATCCTAATGCAAATCAAAAATTAGAAGCTGTGGTTAGGTACAAGGTGGAAGCGGACATTTAGCCTTGAATTTGGCCAGAACAAAATTTATGTTGCTAACAAGTGAAGAAGCGAATAGATCTAAAGTTAGTGCTTTAAGCACTTATGTATCCGCAAGCCCAATTTATGTGATTGATAGTCAGGATCTGTGTGTTACTTGAGTTATTTAGGAAAAATAAAAGTAAAACAAAGCTCTCTGTAGTTTAAAAAGAGCGGAAGCATAATTAATAGCGAGGTGATAAACAATAGAGTCTTGTTAGGAACCTTGGAAACCAATCGATGAAAACGTAATGTATTTATTCTCGCTGGAGTTAAGTTGTACTTTGGTAGTATGCCAGTACGTTCGCACTAGAAAAATAGATACGTCACCAGTCTGGGACACGGAGGCCGGTTCTCTTAATAAAGAAGCGAGCCAATCGGAAGAGGGCGAGTTTTGGTGTTCGTCTGTCTTCGAATGCAGTCGAACTGAGTGGAGAAACGTCAGAGATTGAAAAGGAAGCGTCCGCTGTGTGTTGCTGAAGCTGAGGGCGAAGAAGCGAAATACCACTGCTAAGCGATAACTGAGTACCGATGCTCCTGCTATTACTAATACAGCTACTACTATTACTATTACTACTACTGAGAACGGGAACATCGAAGGTTGTAGTAGTTGCACTAAGAACAGACCCAAAAGAGTTAAAACGAAGGCCACATCTCTCCTTTACCGAAATTATTCTAAGTATTTGTGTTTGTTTGGTTCTTGTTCACATACAAGAAACTGAATGTTTCTTGTGTGTGAACAAGAACCAAACAAACACAATCAGGTTGGCTTGGACATTCGAAATTCCCCCCCCCCCGTTCAGGCTATCGCAGGAAGCGCGCAGTATCTCGCCATACTGAGATAGGAAAGCGGCTAGGTGTTCTCCGATAAGTTGAGGAGGGATCTCATATATTGCCACGGTGGTCCTTCTTCTGCCTTCATACTCTGTGCGCAAAATTAAGTCTTTTGTTATCAAGTCACGACTTCATGCAGCAACAGACGTCCAGCGTGGATAACAATACGTCACACATGAAATAACTGGCTCCCTTAACGATTCTGAGGGGCTTGAACCCCAAGGACTCCAGTGATTTTATCAGTGTTTTTCGTTGAGCGACAGATTTTGCTCGAACGCTTGTCCACAACGAAGACCGACACTATTCTTTTATTAGTCATTCTTGGGGTTCTTCTAAGAGCCCACCTTCTACGACAAGGTGTGCGTAACTCTTAGCTCGTTCCAAGAACTCCACAATATTGATTACACAACTAGGTGGGGACGTCTAACAAGAGGGCGATTCCCCGGCCTCTGCATTTTCATTCTTCTTATCTTTATTTTGGTCCTTATTAGTTTCAATATTTACCACATTTTTGCTCTTTTTGGCCTCCGTAGACTCAGAAGTCTTTTTAGGGCATTCACAATGTCCTTATTTGAAGGTATACTTGTTAATACTGGGTACTCCTCAGTGTCATCTTTATCTGGTTGGTGTTTTTTTTATCGAAAATAAAGGTTTCTTCACTGACCTCTTAAAGTCCACCATTGCTAGGAAATTTGTCCAGGCTTTCCCGCATCAAAGGGTTGAGGTTAAAAATAGGGCTGAAAATAATTGCGAAAAAAAACGCGAGTAAAACAGCAAGATTAGAGCGGACAAACTCTCTCTTTTAGGCGCGTACGAATAAAGAAAAACTCCTGCTCAGTGAGTATCAACAAAAGAAGAAAGTGTTTATTTACAATATACACAAAAATGGGTAAAGGGGAAAAAAGATGATTAGGAGAGAAAGAAAGGGCGAAGAGAAAATGTTCTTGACTTAAAAAAGGCTTGCTCAAAATATTTCTTTGAGCGCCTGAAGAGTTCTTTAAGCGATTAGATATTATTGTTAAGGTTCAGATAGATACACTCACAGTTCTTGTAGAGTTGAAAACCCGTTCGCAGATAAAGGAATCCTGCAGTTGAGTGAGATGCTAGGTCGACAACAGAAGTCCAGTGGGCTCGTCAGAAGGAGTGGTGAAGGGATGCAGCCTTGGATTGGTCTTGAATAGTGGACCGACGTTCGTTTTTGACAGCCCTTTAGTAGTTCTTCTTTGGTGAAAGAGGCGCAGGAGCTCCCTAATGTCGACCTCACAGACGGTGGGCAGAATTCTCACTGGCAAAATAAGCAAGATTCTCCAAATTTATGGAGTTTTGGTAGGCTCCGATGGATCGAGGATTTTTCACTCCAAAATTGTTGTACAATTTTCCTGGCCCCACGATTGGTCAGAAAACACATTCTTATCTCCGATTATAATCAGGGCCCTGGGAGCCGGTTTTGAATGTACTGAAAACAGGTTGGTGTGAAGAAGCAGTGAGGTTTCTCCCAGACTTTGTGGCACCATGGAAAGGTGATGGTGGTGGAATTCCCTTTTGTGTTTTCCAGCTCCCTCGTTAGCCAGGAAATTTATTCTTATCTCTGATAAGAATTAGGCCTTGGGAGCCGGTTTTGAAATTAAAAAGAGGTTGGAGTGAGGATAGAAAAAATAGCGAGAATGTGAACTTGTGAATTGTTGTTCTCAGATTAAATTCCAACATTGTGAATTGTTGTTCTCAAATTAAATTCCAACACTGGGGTTCTTCTAAGAGCCCACCTTCTACGACAAGGTGTGCGTAACTCTTAGCTCGCTCCAAGAACTCCACAATATTGATTACACAACTAGGTAGGGACGTCTAACAAGAGGGCGATTCCCCGGCCTCTGCATTTTCATTCTTCTTATTTTTATTTTGGTCCTTATTGGCCTCCATATTTACCACATTTTGGCACTTTTTGGCCTCCGTAGACTCAGAAGCTTTTTTAGGGCATTCACAATGTCCTTATTTGAAGGTATACTTGTTAATACTGGGTACTCCTCAGTGTGATCTTTATCTGGTGGGTGTTTTTTTTTATCGAAAATAAAGGTTTCTTCACTGACCTCTTAAAGTCCACCATAATAGGTTTCTTCCTTTTAATAAGGAAGGACGGAATGTTACTTTTTTTCTCCAATTTTAGGATTTATACAACGGGAGGGGAAGAGGAGGGGTGGTAAGAAACAATGGTCGCCTGTAGACTGGGGGAAAATGCTTAATAAACACAGTTCGCCTAGCAGCGAAACAAATTTAGAATGACAAAAATAACAGTCACAAAATAATACGTTTAAAAAAAGAAAAGCAATAAATTAACAAGACAAACGTGAACATTTGGTCACAGACAAATAAATATGCACAAAATTAAAACGGAAGACAACAGTTCAAAGAAAAAACAAACGTTATACAAAATAAAGACCCAAATAAATTACACAAAATAAGGTAAAAAAAGAAAACACTTTGAACAATCTTTTTTTTATACTAAATATAAAAGTAAAAAGGACAAGTTACAAAATACGAAACAATACGTATAAACTAAACAAAAATTCAAGATGGCCGCTAAAAAAATAAAGGTGTGCCGATAAACGAAATACGAATATAGAAAACAAACAAGTTAGAACAAATATGAAAATAGAAAAATTAAACAGAACACTTAACGGATATTTAAAAGGAAACAAAAAACAAAGAAAGAAGTAACATGTAACAAATAACACGTAGTAATTTAACAAAAGAAAAAATAAAGTCTTACGACAAAGAAAAATAAACAAATAAAATCTAGGGGCGCGGTATAGAAAATTAAAAACGAAAAAAGTAAATGAAAAAGGAGGCTTTAAACGTAAAAATCAAATACTCATAATAGAAGAATATAAAATAAAAGGAAAAAAATGGGAAATTAATAAATTGAAAAAGAAAGAGAAAAGTGAAAAAATCAAAAAGGTTTTCAAATAACAGTCAGTCAAAAGAACGTAAACGGTAAAATAAATTTGAACTTAACAGAACGGAATTGGTAGAACAAAAAGGAAATTCAAACGTGACAGTAAACAAGCTCTTCTCACGTCTAGCACGGACTACAGAGTGAGATCAAGTAGGCAGCTGAAATCTCGATATTTATTGTATTTAAAATACAAATTGCGGCACAAGGCCAAAATGAGCTGTGGTTGAGGCTGGTCATCACTATCTTATACCTAGCTAATCCGATTCATACATTACAATTTCCACATTCACCACAAGAACTCGTCCGTCACCAATCAATCCTCCACACACCATAATATCACATTTTCTCAGAGGAGACCTACAAAATGCGCCCCATGGCATAAAAATTTAATGATAAATTATAATAAAAATCTAATAATGAAGAATGAGAGGGGAGGGAGATGAATCCACTAATAAACTAAAAATCAACACAAAGTAAACTAAACATAACTGATGTTAGTAAGGCCCGTCCTGCCCTCAAAAAGGAGAGGCCGCTGTATTCTGTCCATTGGACAAAATCAAGAGGCTCTCTCGCTAAGAAAGTGGGAAAGGAGAAGAAATTATACGGACATGGGAAATATAAAAGCTGACCCAGTCGAAATGCAAAGGGGGCCAAAATAGACTGGGGAGGTTGGGAATCTCAACCTGAATCATAACCAAAAAATGTGGCCGGGAACAACACTTACTCACATTAACTAGGTACACAAAGCTTGTCTAACCTAAACAGGGGGAGGACTCCACAGGAAACCACACCGATGTGACATAGGTTGACCTAAAAGAGAAAATCAAGGCTAGCTCCGTTCAAACGAACCAACCTTTCGCTGAAGACTGTCGAATGCAATCGTTTTCTATCAGTTCTGATCTTCATCTTGAGCTGATGCTCAAAGAATCGGATCAGATCCTGATGAGAAAGACGGTTTCCTCGCAAAACTTCCTCCGTTCGCGTCGTCCAAATCACCATTCGGGCCGTGGCCAGCAGCGTCAGATGCACTATTCGTTTTACCCCAGATTACGGGAGCGACACATTGTCACACGCGTATGCATGATCAATGAGCACGAGATTTACGGGGGAGAGACGAGTCGTCAACTCGCCGACATGGTCCCATAAGGGGCGGACCCGGGGACAATGGTAGAAGGCGTGCGAAGCCGTTTCTCCTAAACCAAGGCCACACCGTTCACAGTCTGGCAAATCCGCCAAGCCCCATATGAAGACCTTGTCATTGAGTGGCAGCCGATCCCGAGCCAATCGCCAGGTAAGTGAAAACTCAGGGTTACTGAGATAATCCGCCGCTGGCCCCCAAACCAGTAAGAGCGAAAAACCTCCTCCGACAAGTTGAGCCGCCCACGTACAGAATCCTTCGCGACCCCTCCACTAGATGACGATAGAAATCCATCCGAAGCCGAGAAAAGTCACTAGAACGAGGAACAGCCAACAAGGCAGACCGACACTCGCGAAGGAAATCCAATTGATCCCGGGGTTTACGATGGCGCTCAACCCGCGAGATGGGGGGACTGATAGTAAGGAAAGGGAACGCATCCCTAACAATCCCCGCCATAATCGAATCTCCTGTCAATGCGCGGCGTAGGAAAGCCAACCTCGAGGAGAGTTTGTGGCTCACCAAGTATGGCATTCCCATCTGCCGATGACACAGAAGTTATGCACAGACTTGTCTGTTGACCTGATGCTTGCGTTCCCTCCATAAAATGGAGGGTAGCGAGCGCTAGAGCGGCTTCTGATGGTATTTACAGAGAGGAAGTACGGACAATCCATAAAAGACAAGAGGGAAAACGTAAGTGGCACACGCCTCCGCCCTGCCCTTCACGGACAAACTCCGTCGACGTCAAGTCTGACCGGCCGCGTCGACCTTTGCCCGTACTTCAGACCAATTTTTCTCCAGCTGGAGGTCGGATCCAAACCACACTCCAAGAATGCGGACAGGACCGTCCGTCCAACCGAAGGGCCTCGAAAGATCGAACCCCTTCCAGGCACCTAACCGCAAGCCAGACGACTTGTCGCGGTTAATCTTGGCCCCTGTCAACTTTTCGTACTGATCAAGCGCCTTCAGTACCGCCTCAATGTCGCTGCGGGACGACACAAAAGCAGATACGTCATCGGCACGCGCGGAAACCCTGGCTCGATCCCCTCCAGGAACGGCGATTCCACGTAGGGCTGGACTGCACGTCCTGTTCCTTAGCCGGCGAAGGAGAGGCTCCAACGCCAAAGCATACAGTAGGAGCGACAGTGGACAACAATGACGCACCGACCTAGACAGAGCAAAAGCGCCCAACAGCTTCCCGTTCACCTGTACCACAGCACTGGGGGAGCGATATAGGAGACTAGTCCAGCGGCAGAAGTCGGGTTCGAATCCAGCGGCCTGCAGGACAGCCGCAAGGTAGCGATGGTCAACCCTATCAAATGCCTTGGAGTGATCTAAATTGATCAGAGAGGCCTCATCGTCGTCTTTTACACTCTCTATGATCGTACTGATCAGATGCAGGTCGCTCTGAACTGTTCGGCCCCTCACAGAACAAGTCTGTTCAGGACCCAACAGAGACTCGGCAACTGACTGCAAACACTCCTGCAGGATCTTGGCCAAAATCTTTAACTCTGTGTTTAGCAGAGTTATAGGCCCATAATCATCTAAATCCCGCCCAACACCCTTTTTCAACAGCGTGATCACACCCCTGGAAATCCGGTTAGGGATGTCCCCGACCGGAACCAGTTGTTGAACACCACAGTCAAAATCGGGACAAAGATGTGCGACAGCCTTAAGTACAATTCATAGGGCAAACTATCCAGACCAGGCGACTTGCCTCTGCCGACCTTCTTCAATGCTTGGTAGACTTCGCCTTCCGTTATCTCTCCCTTGCAGCTAGCCGCTTCAGTCGGCGAAAGCCGAGGAAAGTCAGCCAAATAGCTGCGAAAATCCTCACGGAGACCAGGCTCCTTGGTAAAACGGCTCTTGAAATGCCGCCGAAACGCCTCACACATGTCGTCAGTGACCCGAAGAGTATGCCCCTCCGGGGTTTTGACTTCATGAATGTAACGATCGGAACCTCGACGGATCTCTTCCTTGCGCAAATCTGCACCCATGTTCACAGCTTCGGAAGACATCTTGCTTAACCTATGTCTAATTACCTGGCCCATGTAGCGCTCGCTACTCAACCGCTCCAGCCACACACACACAGCCACTGCCCGGGAAAAACTAGCCTTAAGCATCTTTACCTTCTCAGCTCTATCTAGGGCGAACCGTTTGCTGAAATTAGAAGTGAAAGACCTAATCCTATCCTATCCTTAAGCCTCTCCCGCCACTTATCACCGATAACTGCCCCCCACTATCTCCCGCTGCACTAATCTAGTTAGCTGCTCCTGGAAGTCCCGTCTGTCCAGTAATGACAGATAGAATTTCCAGTACCCAGCCATTCTAGGCCTACGATCTAACGCCATCCTGGCACAAACGAGTTTGTGATTCGAATAGCATACCCAGTGGATCGTGGGACAGTCTAACAAATCTACGTCGGCTCCTCTAACCAACATTCTGTCAAGGTAGCTAACCACCTGGTCAAAAGGCCAATTAAGAGCCCATGTCCACATTTTTCCCCGGGGTGATCGACCCGGTATCTATCGACGAGACCAAACTCTTCGATCAGATCAACCAGGCTATGATCGCCCCTTCTCCCGCTAGCTCCCCGCCACCTATCTAACTTGGGGTCCAGGGTGGCATTCCAGTCCCCCATTAAGACTAGGTGCGTTAAATCCACCAGGAACGAAGAGCCCAGAAAAAGCGAAACGATAGGATAAATAAGAATAGAGAAAAGGTTTCCTTCCAGATAGGTGACCCGGTGTATTATAAAATACACCTGAGAGACGGTAAACTGGACCAGAGGTGGAGCCCCTACTATAGAATAGTAGAACAGACAGGCCCAGTGTCCTTTGTGATATGGGATCAACTGACAGAGAAAGAGAAAAGAGTACACGCAAATGACATAAAGTTAGCTGAGATAGAAGACTGTGAAGGGGGCGGCATAAAGACAAAACAGAAAAAACTGAGGAGGACCATACTAGTGGAACCAGAACTACTAGGAAGTTGAAGTGAAGCGAGCGAGGAGGTCGAAATTAGTCCCACTACCCTTCAAAAGCTGAGGGAGATAACTCGATCTCCGGTTGGACACCCTGAGGAAGAGAATATTAAGCCTAGTGATAGCGGAGAAGAAGATCGAGCAATTGGGATCCTGACGACGAGATTCCGTTAGCTCAATTACGTAATCAATGGCAGACTGAACAAGCGCCTGAGGAGTTGCCAATGAAGCTGCAATTGCGAGGGGCAACGCCTTTCGAGTCGGCCGAATAAATAGAAAATCTGTCCAGAGGTTGTGTTGAACGAGTGACAGTCTGGGGTCGATTGTGCAGTTGTCGTCGGACGCGTGGAAGGGCCCCTGCGCGAACTCAGCGCTGGCGGTGGTGTGGGTTGGTCCTGGATGTGTCACTCCGCAATGCAGCCGTCCGGTGGTGGAAAAAGAGACAAGTGAGAATGTCGAGTGTGGAAGTTGAACTGGCAGAAAGTGGAAGTGCGGAGCGTACTGGGAACCCAATTGGTGCCCCTTACCAAGACCAAGATGCATTAGAACCTGCAGCCGATGTGGAAGAACAGTCCACAGTTGCTGTGAGGGAATTGGAACCCGTAAAACGTCTAACGAGGCCTTGTTGTGAAAACCCGGACCATTCGTAAGACAAGGTTGTGAAAAAAATATATATAAAAGGGACTAACTAAGTAAAATATGTAGTTGAAAAAAGAAAACAATGAGTGGTTAATCTTGAAAGAAAAAAAAATGAGGGTTTAATTTTTTTTAAAAATAACGAGTGTTTAATTTTGAAAAAAAAATGATGAGCCTTAATTAAAAAAAATGAGTTCAATTTTGAGGAAAAAAATAAGTGTTAATTTTGAAAAAAAAGGAGTGTTTAATTTTGAAAAAAAATTGTGTAGATGAATGAAGAGACAAATGAGTTGATGAAGATATGAGAGTATCGCAAGTAGTGAACTGGATGGAAATATCAATAGTTGTGAGATCAATGAAAACATATTCTCATAGTAACCAAACTTTTTTTTTTTTTTTTTGCATGTGAAAAATCTGAACAATGAACCTTATTCAGTGAAAGCACAACAATGTGCTTTATAAAGACGCTCGGAAAAAAAAAACAGAAAAGGACTCGGAACACTATATCTCGACTTCGTTTTTTTTTTCTTGCCTGTTCTTGTTCATGTTTTATTTCTAGAATTGTTCGCAGGTGAAATCAGACCGGGTTGCCAGAAGACCATGAACTTCCAGCGAGGACAGCTGAACGACCCTGTGTCTATTATCGTCTTATTTTTTTGTATGACATCTCATGTGTCATTTATTAGGTGGGTAGGGGAGGAATTGTGACATAAAGAGAGAGCCCCCCCCCCAGGTGGATTTAGTAATCAACAGTGCTAAAGAATTAGGATGAATTACTTGGGTAGAAGGGATTCCGAAGTAATTCCAGAAATAAGTTGTTTTTTTTCTTGTTTTATTTTCTTCTTAAATAATTTGAAAAGTGGTTTCCCGTGGAGTTTCGCAGAAAAACTTGCATGGTGGTCAAGACGATTTGCATATTAAAATTCGTGGGCGGTGTCTAGAAGTTGTTTAACTCCGCCTCTCTCTATATAAGCGGCCTGCACGCTTGAGTTAGACAGTACGGGGATCAGAGACCAGATCAGATCGGATCGAAGAACCGGGGAGAGAACAGAGTGGCTCTCAGAACGCGGAAGAGACGGCTTGTTGGAATTTGCTGGTCTGGTTGGTTGGTTGTCACGTGCCAAAAAGGTCCGATCTGAACCCAGAAGTAGAAATAGACCCTGAAGGAAACCAGTTAATTTTGTCAACAAAGCTGAGAAAGCAAACTGCTATAATTACACGCTCCGTCGAATTACTTCCCTTAGATCAGCTGAAATTATTTAGACAGAATTTTTCCTACTCTCTCTCTCTCCTCTCTCTCTCTTCGGTAGTGACATAAAAACAGTGGCCTTAAAAGGCTCTTTGTACAGGAACCGAAAGAGTTGCTTATTTTTTCTTTTTCATGTCTTTGCGGCTACAAGAACTTTTTCTGCATGAATAATGATTTCCTTTCAGCGTAATACCAAGCCATTTCCTCCCCTTCCCACCGGACCGTTCTGGGGAGACCGATACACTGCTGTTCGGATCAAGAATTCACAATGTGGCGAATAGCGGTGGTTTCTTCAGTTCACCGGGGGAAGATCGGGTGGATTTCTTTTGGGGCCAGAACCATCGGGGAGACAGGATATAGCTGCAACAGGCAGGATGTTTTACGTTAGACTTCTGGTCTGCAAAATACACACTCATAAGTAATTTTGACAGGTCCAACATTTCTTTTCTGAAACTTCATGTATGTATGTATGCTCTAGTATAGGTAAAGGCAACAAATTGCCCCTCCAAATGTATGGGTTGACCCCCACCTGGAGCTTGTACTATAAGGTTTAAAGGAATTTTCATAAAAATCTTGAAGCTTTCATTTTAGTTTTAATTGAAAGTTAAAGGATTAAATTTATTATTTCCAGTAAACAAAACACCCTGTAATGTATTTCAAACAGAAATTCTATTGGTTGGCTCTATTCCTTTGTTTTTTGTTTTGTTTTTTTTTTGTTTTGTTTTTTGTTGGTTAGTGCCCTTTTTAGCCATCTATCATCACAATGAATTTTTCTTTATCAAAAATTCTTCCAAAAATAAAATATACTTTTCTGAAACTTTATTCGAGGAATTGATTTAATTAATCTGATTTGAAACAAATCTTATTTACTTTAAATTAAAAATAACAGAGAAATGGATTTTTAAAACAAACAGTCGCGCAATTAAGTGCTTGTCAACACTTCATAAATCACTTGATCGATCTTATTTTCTGATAATGCTGTGTATACCCATACTTTCAAAATCATCAAAAATGAAAAATTACTTTTAAAATATACAGGTGTTATGATTTGTATTAAGCTTTTCAATTTTCATTTAGTAAATACAGCCATCACTTTATAACTTAATAACATAACAAGGACGAAGTTTGGGAGAATTTTAAAAAATATTTTTGAAACAAAGTCTCGTGGACATGTACTTGGAGGTACGCTCTCCTGAGGTCCAACAGAGATACGTTCGAACCTTTCTGCCACCATTCGCGTAGCTTAGCTGCACAGACATCTGCGTTAGCAGTGAACACATCAACGTGATAGTTGAGTTTATATCATAAATTAAATAAAAATAATAAAATTACTCGCAGCATGCAGCAGGGACTGTCCCCGTTGGCAATATGAACATCCCACCAAAAGACGTGAGATGCAATCTCTTCGCCCAAGAACTATCGGAATGACAACACATGTGTAACTTCCCTCCGTGACAGAACTAGTGATATTACGGAATAACTTACTCCATTTTATATAATGAAAATTATCACAATTGTAACGTAAAATACACATGCACACAGATACATAAATAAAATTGTTTGAAATTACCATACAGTTTGTCATGCCTTCTCTGTATTGTGTACATTTATTTTTCCTGTTTTTATCTTTTTAAAATCAAGCCTAAAATTCTATCACTACTCCTATGGTGCGAGTGAATACTTCACACAGATTTTAGGGAAATAGCAAAAGTTTGAAAAAAAATTGATGATTTACATTATCCAAGGAGTCCCACTATTAAAAAAATAGAGTACGGATTTAATTTCTAGAAATTTCATTAGATTAAGTGGAGGTAATAGATGTAAAAAATATTTTTACCAAGAGTTTCTAAAAATGATAATTTAAAAAATAAATTAATTCGTTTGTGAATAAATACTTTAAAGAAAAAAATTAGTAAGTATTTTTAAGTTGAAGCTTTACATGAAACACATTTGAAAGACAAAATAATTTTGTTTTAAGAAAAAATATTTTTATTAATTAATATTATAAGGTAGAAACATATTTATTTGAAAAACCAACTCTGTGTAAAGAAATAAAAACAATTCTTACTAATTAATATTTTTAAGTAGAAACTTCAAATAAAACACATGGAAAGTAATTTAATTTAAAGAAAAAAATTAATTTAGATTTTAAAGTAGAAACTTCACATGAAACATATTTGCTTGAAAACAAAGTAATTCAGTTTAAAGAAAAAAATCAATTTTATTGATATTTTGAAGAAGTAACTTCACATGAAACAGATTTATTTGAAAACAAAGTAACTCAGCAACAGAAGGATCTCAATGACTCAATGAGAATGATGCATCTGACTGCAGTCATTTACCAGTTTGTTAAGAATTAGGAGTCAAATTGCTTGTGCTGATCCTCAACAATGACTGAAGATTCGAGTCTGTGTGAAGTGACGTGTTCTTAGACTTCTTAACTTACAATATGGATAAAGTCTGTACACAAATGTAAGTTGATACAAACAACACAAACATCTTTCTTGGAAAATGTTTCAGATTTTAAAACTTTTCTGAGAGCAGATACATAATACTCAACCATTGGTTTATTTTCAAACAGCCTCTTTTACGAGTTGTCAACTTGTAAATAAATCTGTTTCACCTGCAGTTCTTCAGTCGATGTTTCAATCACAGGCAAAAGGTGAGCTGAGCAAATCGAAGTGGCCTTCAAATTCCTTGAAATCAGAAAATCTTATAAATTCTTCTTTTAAAGCCATCAGCTGGAAGCTGTACTTGTCTGATAATGCTTGTGCAACAGCTCGTGTTTTTCAACAGAGGAAACTGAACAAAGTTTTACTCTTTAAGCTGCTTGGCAAAAAGTTGAAGTTTCGTTTGAAAGGCTTTCACTTACAATTCATAAGCAAATGCACCTTTGCCTTGTAGTTTTTGTTTAACTCATTCAGCTTTTGCATAATGTCTACAGAAAATGCAAAATCATAAACCCATTCGTCACTCTCCATTTCCTTAGAAAATCACAATAGATTTGTTTCATGTTAAAAAACGACAACCTCTGCTTTAACGTATCACACCCTCTTTAGTACTTTCCCATGCTTAACCAGCAGTAAAATCTGCCTCGATGTCTTCCAAGAAACTTCGGAATTTCCTGTGTTTCAGTCCACGGAACGTCCGTTTTTGCCAGGGTTGAGTCCTTATCGGTGGAGATTTGGCTGCTAACTGACAACCTTTACATTGTTTTATCATATCTTCTATATTTTGGTTCATTCTAGGCCAATAAACGTAACCTCTCATTAGCGACTTCATTATGGAGGTTCCAGGATGGCCCATATGAAACTCTTTCAAAACTCTTTTTTGTAGGACGCGCGGTATTACGACTCTATCCGCATACATCAGCGTTTCGTCGCATATCGAAAATGGAGACACCCTTAAACCTTTTTTCTTCTTTTCGTTCCACCTTGCATGTTTCTTCATGTTAGTAATATATTCATCCATTTTCACTGCTTTTTTTTATTTCTTCCAGTGTCACTGGTAGCTCTCTAACGGTGTTAACAAGTACTTCCGCTAGTTCTTTTTCCTCTTTTAGTGCTGCTATAACCGTTTCTTCTAGCAATTCAGAGTTTTGGGGGATTAATCTAGATAGACCATACTTGATGCGATTTTACTTGATGGCAAGTATTGCATTTTGAAATTGTAGTTGATAATACTCCATCTCTGTAATCTATTTGCAGTATGGGCTGGTACGCCTTTTTTTTCAAACCAAAAATCGACAGTAGTGGTTTATGATCCGTTTGCAAAACGAACGATCTACCATGAATAAACCTGTGAAATTTCTTAATGGCGTAAATTATTGCCAGACCTTCTTTTTCTATCTGACTATAATTTTTTCCGCGGGTAAAAGGTTCTTGATGCGTGTGCAATCGGTTTCGTTGATCCGTCCTCGAATTTGTGTAAAAGTACCGCACCTACATTCGCTTGCATCTGATGCTACAATTAATTTCTTTTTCGGATCGTAATGTGCTAATGCTAAATCCGATAATAAGCACTTTTTTATTTTTTGAAATGCCTCTTCGCATTCTTTTGTCCAGCACCATTTCTTACCTTTCCTTAATAACTCATTTAACGGAGCTCTCAACTCGTGCATTTTAGGAATATATAAACTATAATAATTTGCTAAACCCAGGAATGATTGTAATTTTGTTACATTATCCGGTATAGGCATATTTCTAATAACTTCTGTTCTATTTGGGTTAGGCTTTCTTCCTTTATGATCAATTATCTGACCCAAATATTCAATTTTGTTCATGCAGAAATCGCATTTGTAAAAGCCCACTTTAAATCCGTAATTCTGTATACTCTTGAATACTTCTCGAACATGATTTTTGTGCTCTTCCAAATTTTGGCTCTTTATCAATATGTCATCTAAGTATGTCATTGCGAATTCAAGACCAGCCAGCATCGTATCCATAATTTGTTGAAACACACTTGGGGCTACCTTCAACCCTAACGGCAAACGTTTTAAGTTGTATAGCCCTCTATGTGTATTGATAGTTAGATACTTTGTACATTCTTCCTCGACTTTGACTTGTAAATAAGCTTCGGACAGATCAATTTCCGAGAAAAATTTTTCTCCATTCAACCTCGAGAAAATTTCTTCAGTCGTAGGAAGAGGATAGCTGTGGTCCTTTAGACATTCATTCAACCCCGTTAAAAAATCAGCGCATACTCTTATTTTTCTTTTTTATGTACACCGTGGGTGACGCCCACTGAGAGTAATCTACTTTTTTAATTACTCCAATTTCTTCTAGTCTTTGTAATTCTTTGTCTATCATTTCCAATGACGAAAATGGTACCTTTCTTTTCTGCTTAAACACTGGTTTTGCATTATCCTTTAACTCGAACTTTACTTCAGTCTTAGTACAGCAACCTAGTCCGTCAGAAAATACTTCCTTAAATTCATCTTTTAAGTGTTCAACGAATTTTTCTGTCTGTTCGCTATTTTCTATATTCGACACATTTAAGTTTCTACAAAACGTGTTAATTGGTTTTTCCCATGAATTGAATAACACAATCCAGTCAATACCAAATAAATTTGAATTTCTTCCAGATATGACGTAGATTTTTGCCTTGTACGTTTTATCGTCAAATGACACTTTCGCGTAAAATTCTCCTTTGAATTTTAGCTTTCTCCCAGAAACACCTCTGGCCCTTTTCTTCCATGTAACTTCGTCGATTATAGATATGTCACTTCCGGTATCAAGCAGACAGCTTATAGTTCGACCATTTATTTTAACATCTACATACTTTTTTCCTTCATTATTTGTATCTCTTTTAGATACAACTGTATTTATCATTTTGGACTTCTGATGTTTTTTCTTTTTGCAAACAGTAGCTTTATGACCTTTTCGACCGTATTCATAACATATTTTATTTCTAAAATAACACTTACTTGCAGCATGGTTTATTCCACCACATGCTTTGCAGTAGTATTTTACTTCCTTGTAGACTCGTTGTTTAACTTTTTTACTTGGGCAATATTTTTCTCCTCTATACTTATATTGTCCCGTTTTATATTGAGGAATTTCTGACATTCCTCCGTAACTTTCTGTAACGTTACTTCTGTATCTTGTTCCATAATTGCCAGCATTCTTGAACGAATGTCTTTATCCTTTGTTGCAGTTAACCCTTGAGCAAAAATTAAACACTTAAACATGTCTTCTTTAATTTCTTTGATCTTGAATAATTCACACTGAGAATTCACTTTTCCTGCGTATGAAATAATGTCGTCTTCTTCCTGTTTAACCATATTTAAACATTTATAACGTGTAAGAAATAAACTTTCACCAAATATTTTAGACAATATTTCAATCGTTTCTTTGAACGATATATCCTCCGGCTTCATTGGTAGAATGAAATTAGTGTACTTGATGTTTTCCTGAGCACCTAATTTTTGTAATAGTAATATAATTTTTTCTTCGTCAGACCATAACTGACATCTTTTTGAAAAAATTGAAAAATGCCGTTCTCTACCGCCTTTAGTGAGCGGCCGAAAGCGGCTGCGATAAGGCCCCCTTTCTGGATAATTGATCATCATCAATTAGTGAACAGGTACAGTGTGGCAAGATACCAATGGTAGTTGTCAGGCATCAAACATGTCTCGTTTGTATGTGTTGCCATAATGTCCAGCCCAGTCAGATCACGTCGGAGTCACCAATTTGTAGCGGCGATGGTCCGGGCGCCCCCGAGACGTAGATGAACGATGTCACGGGGAGCCCGCCACATTTTTACTTTGTGATCTGACCAGGTGAAACAATATGGACAACAGAAAGAAGATGTGTATGAATTATGCAGGGGTTTATTACATGAAGGAGAATAGGATATATATTGGCAATGCCGGCGGTTGGTCGTTGCTGATGCGGACGCTCCGGTTGAGGGTTGATGAGTGCGTGCTCCAGTCGGGTCGACGGTTAATGAAGTGCGGCTGCTCTGGTCGTGTCGACGGGGTTGCAGGTTGTTGATGAGTGCGGTTGCTGCTCCGGTCGTGTCGACGGTAGGAGGTTGATGATTGCGTGGGCTGCTCCGGTCGTGTCGACGGTTTGACAATTGTTGATGAGTGCGGTTGCTTCGGTCGTGTTGACGAGGTTGCAGGTTGTTGATGAGTGCGGTTGCTCCGGTCGTGTCGACGGTTGGAAGTTGATGATTGCGTGGCTGCTCCGGTTGTGTCGACGGTTGGAGGTTGATTATTGCGTGGCTGCTCCGGTCGTGTCGACGGTTGGAGGTTGAAGTGAGTGCCGAAGAACCTTCCGTAAATAATTACTATCAATAGTGTACGGGAAAGGTTTGTTGGTCGTCGCAGGTGGGCTTTGGTCGTCAGGTTTGGTTAGGACTGTTGGTTGGCTGGTCTGGTTATTGCTGCTGGTCAGCTGGTGATCGCTGTCGGTCGGCTGGTGATCGCTGCTGGTCGTGGGTGGCGTTGCGGGTCTGCCGGGTCGAGTCCAATCGAAACCTCCCGTAATAATTACTAACAATAGTGTGTACAGGGAAAGGTTGTGGACGATGTGCGGGCGGCCAGTAGGAGTGGCACTGTTGGTCGACTGGTGATCGCTGTCGGTCGCTGCTGGTCGTTGCTGGTGTTGCGGGTCTGCCGGGTCGAGTCCAATCGAAACCTCCCGTAATAATTACTAACATTAGTGTGTACAGGGAAAGGTTGTGGACGACGTGCGGGCGGGCGGCCAGTAGGAGTGGCATGCCGAGAGTCAGAAGTGTAGAGTGAGAGTGTATGTGTGTGTTCCAACACGCGTCCAGTTGGCAGACGAAAAAAAATGGGAGCGTAACTTAAGACACAGCCCGGGGCGGCATCACAAGCACCTGGAATAGATTATAATGGCACCTTTTTCGTCTGTAAGGAGATTAAAGCAATTCAACACAATTTATCTGTCCGCGAAATAGATGTAAAAGCTGCATATATAAATGCTCTGATTAAATGCGTATTGTAAAAGCTAAAAGGCTATCCCACCATAGATAAAACAATGAAAAACTTGTATTAGAGTAATTATACGGACTTAAACAAAGTGGACAAAATTGAAATATTGTACTTCACACATATTTAACTGGTTAGGGTTTCTCTTGCTCCTTAGCAGACTCTTGCATTTACACAAAAATATTTTGAATAAAATAGTATTTGTAATCGTATGGATTGATGACTCTCTCACTGCTACAAATTGTAATTCTGCATTATAACCATAACTCATCCAGATATGTTTACAAAATTATCGCAATATCCAACAAATCCTACCATGGATAATTTGATAAGTGCCAAACAATTCCTACACCATTTAAAAGTCACAAAAATATTGTCTTTATTGTTTATTAAATCTAATAGCCCCTTAAGCTTAAGAGGCTTTTGCGACGCTGAGCTGCGCAGTACCACGGGGAATGTCTTTCAATTATCGTGAAACAGTTCTATGATTTTTTTTTTGAAAAATAAGAAAACAACCTACAGTAACATTGTCATCATGTGAAGCGGAATAAAGGGCAATAGTAGCCGCAAAAAACAAAATCCTTTATCCAATTATTAAATACCATGACTAATTCAAATGTACATGAGCATGCCACTATTCATTGTGACAACCAAAGAATTTGCTAAAATTTCAGTTCAACATCAATGTTACAAACACATTGATATACAGTATCATTTTATAAGCAATAAAGTGCAAAATAGCACAATTAATTTGGACTATATTCCACCAGAACAAGTTGTTGCTGATTTATTTACAACAGAGTAAAATTAACGAAATTTTTAAATGCTCTGAATGGAGTATAATCCTGAACTTGTTGCTTGCCCTTTTTATACCCCTTTTTTGTCTTTTTTACCTCTTTGTGATAAAAAAAAGAAATGTGGGTAACACCAAGAATTGCCCATTTTTATTGACTAGTAAGAAATCCCAGCATGCATCTGTAGGATTTGTCTATAAATTTGGGATGGGG
This sequence comes from Acanthosepion esculentum, assembly GCA_964036315.1. Classification (NCBI taxonomy): domain Eukaryota; kingdom Metazoa; phylum Mollusca; class Cephalopoda; order Sepiida; family Sepiidae; genus Acanthosepion; species Acanthosepion esculentum. The sequence continues at coordinate 68,419,688 of OZ038481.1, read as the reverse complement.
TGGTTTTTAGCAGCCATTTCTAGCAGGATTGACTTTTATTTTTTTAAATTGTATGTGACATTTTTGCAGGCCAGATTTTGACCCCTTTTTCTGTTGTTTGCCTTTTGTTGTCACTTTTTCCAGGTCGGGAAAGGCTTTTTATTTTGTTCTCATTTTTTCAGTGAATTTTTCATTGTTGAGGTGTGTCTGAGTCAGTCAAAAAGGAGAAAAGAGCGCCTCAAAGAGAGGCAAAAACAAAGGGGTTAGCGCCTCCACGAAAGGATTAGTTGCCTCCCAAGTAACTTTCTAAAAAGATCCTCCCAAAGAGGCTTCAAAGAAAATCTAGTTTCCTCCCAAGGAGGCTACCAAAAAGACTCAGTTATCTCTCAAATAAGGTACCAAGAATGACCACTCACCTTTCAAGGAGGCTACCAATAGTGACAAGTCACCTCCCAAAGAGACAAACTATCAGACCAACACCAAGACTAATGTTTGCAGTGGCCGAGGAGTTATCCTATAGCTGGAAGACCCCCACCAAGGTGAATAGTGAACCCAGCAGAATTCTTGAAGTCCCTGTTACTGCAATGAGTGGTGAGTAACTTTTTGTTGGTAGGTTTCGTAAATCAAGAAATACTTTGGGCAAAGTATCTAACCATTTTTGTTTTCTTGCCATTATGGCAGTTTTAATTGTTCTGTGTTGTCTCTCCATTAGTCCACTGGATTGTAGATGATATGCTGTGGTTCTTAGTCTGCGAAAGCCTATTAGTCTTGATAATTCACTGAAAAGCTCACTTTCGAAATGACTTCCTCTGTCGGTGACAACAGCCAGAAATACCCATACATTTAGAAATGACATGACCACTGTTGTATCTGTAGTGTCTTACATGGGTGTACCTTCAAACCATCGTGTAGCTCTGTCTATGAATGTTAGGATGTATCTCGCTGGTGATGAATATATGCTGTTGTGATTGATGGTTGGTGGTAATGGAACTACAATGTCATATATATGGTTTGCTGGATGTGACATATTACAGAAAGTATCATAGATCACCTTGCATGATGCTTGTGGAATAAATGGGCTTGGGTAAGGTGCAGAAATATCATATAATATGGTCTTCTTTCCAACAGCGTAGATCTTCAGTCTGTCTATGTAGGTCTTTATTTCTCTCTCACACTATTGCTGCTCATGGAGGGCTGGTAAGTCCCAAAGGTTGACTGTCACAGCATTTGCTGGTCTTGATAGGCATTCTGCAACAAAGTTTTCTTCCCCACGAATGTACAGGATATCTGTTACGTATTCATTTATTAACGATTTAATTTATTATTTAGGTGTCTTTGTCATTTATCTGATTTCATTGGTGTCGTTTTGTGGAAAGCTAATTCTAGCGGTTTATGCTCAGTAAACATAATGACCTTTCTGCCTTCAATTTGTGGTTTGAATTGTAATACTGCCAAGTAAGCTGCTAGTAACTCTCGGTCAAATGTGAGCCATTTTGTCTAGTTTTTGGAAAATTTATTTGAGAATAACCGTGACCACCGATATAGAAGGCCTATTCGATAGTGACGTGACGTCACAAATGTAGTCCATGCAGGGAAACAGAAAGTAATCATAATGTAACGAAAAAATTGTAAGAAAAAATTGGTTTTAGAAAGCTTTTTAAAAATACATTTATAAAAGAAAGAAACAGAATTGAATTTTATACAGACTTTATTTCATAATAATTTTAAAAAAATAACCGATAAGAAAAAAAATGTTGTTGCTGAATGTTTTGTTAAAGTAGAGAAATTAAACATCATGTAACATTTCATTAAATTTTAAAGACTGAAATTCGTTCATTATTTTATTTGTTTCCAATTTGAAAACATTTTAAAAATCATAATCAGTATTGTTTTAATTTGCATGTTTTTATCTTAATTTTAGTAATTATTCTGTAAAGTTACAATATCCTAAGTATTAAATGATTATTATTCTTACACTACAGCAACAACTCAATTATGAATTAGGAAACAAACAAATAAAGAGACGAGCAAATTACAAGTAAATTATAAATAAGATACAAATAAACTAAATACAAGAAAGTAAATAAATTTGATACAAAAAAGAGATTTAAAATTCAAATAATACTTATAGAAAAGTAGGTTACAGACAGACAATTTTAAGACTGAAATTCGTTCATGATTTTAATTGTTTCACATTTGAAAATTTTTCATAAATCATAATCAGCGTTGTTTTAATTTCCATGTTTTTATTTCAATTTTAATAATTATTCTGTAAAGTTACAATTTTTGTAATCATTAAGAGATTATTACTCAAATACAGTAACAACTGAATTATGAATTAGGGAACAAACAATAATTAAATAAACAAATCATAATTAAATGATGAATGAATAAAATAATTATGATGAATAAATAAAACAAACATAAATAAGAAACAAATAAATACAAACAAGCAAATAAATTAGATGCAAACAATAAATAGATTTAAAAATCAAATAATATTTTCAGAAAAATAGGTTACTGATACAAAATTTAGCTTAATGTTTGAAGTTTTCTTTTTTTGCTTAACTTGTTACTTGCAATATTATTATTTTCCCTAGAACAAAAATTATTTAAAAGAGCATTTGTAGAGCTCCAGACAAACATTTTTTCTATTTTTTCTATATTGTGACCCTCATCACAAGTGTCAACATCAAAAAGAAGCTCATCATCTGCCAAAACATTGAATGTTATATGCATGGCTCATTTTCTTTGATTTACTGAATGAAGAAAAGAATGATTTTTTATTAGTTTATTAATGACTACATAATTATAGAGAACAAAATTTATAGTTTTATCATTAGGATATAAGAGAGAACCTTTATTAATCCCATGAATATAGCTGCTTATTTCAGGTATTTCTTCCACATTATCTTTTACACTTCCAGATATTAAATCTTTGCAACTATTGCATTTACTTTTCTTAAAAACTGCATAACAGCAATAACCTGCTAAGTATAGTATTACAGGTAGAACTTCTCTACAATTATTAACATCATCCGCTTTAACATCGATTCTATATTTATATATATATAACTTTTCCTCCTCTGTCACTTCATCCCAGTTTGGTTCTTGTAAACTCTTTAAATCAATTTTAATGCATTGCTGATTAAATGGTAAGTCTAATTTTAAAACTGATTGCATTCTAATTTTTTTTCACACTCAAATACTTGCCGTATCGAGATATTATACTGATCCCCACTAAGTTGCCGGTACTGACCAAACTTTGCTTCAAGGTGATCAGTTTGAAATTTGCTTGGTAATATGTACAGCATTTTCAGTTCTTCTATGCAATACTTGGTCAGTTCTAGAAATGCATAGGTTGTATGATGCAAAGCAGTGAAGGTTTCCTTTGTTAATTTTCCATTTCTTCCAGAAATGCTATTCCAAGATTCTAACCAGTCACAGAATACAAAGAGAAATCTAAAGTTTTCTTCATCCATTCTAAGTGGATTGCAATATTTATTTCTAAGCCGACAACCTTTATATGGCGTTTTAACATTCATTATTGTCCACCAAATATAAAATATGTTTATATATTCTGCAACTTCTGCAAAATTAGGCAAATATTTCTGTTTTCCTAAGGTCATTAATCCTTGAATAGTATATTCATTAAAAATTTGCAGAACTAAATTAACATTTTTGCCTTTCAAAATTAGTAGGAGAAAGTGCCTTTGAGGTCAATTTATAACAATATTTCAAAATTGACTGAGATTCTAAGGCATGAAGTTTCTTTAAGGTAGAAAATGGGGCACTTTGGATACTATCTAATTCATGATTTCCATCATGACAAAATTTGGGGAACAGCATGCATTTATTTGCATCTTTTTGACCAAGCCAATTGTTTCTAATGCATTTTAATATATGAACTGAGTCAAAAAGGAAGAAAAGGGGTCGAGACTTTATAACTGGGTGTGGATATACAATGGAAAGCTTTGGAGGACTGAAAAAGAAAGATATAGCTTTTTTATTTATAGCATTATTATCTGTTATGATTGATAATACTTGAAAGCCTATCACCTCTAAACCAATTATTATATGTTTAACTATGTCAAATAACTTCTCAGCTTTAAAACATTTAGTTGGCATAACATGCACAACATCTTTATATTGTGAGAATACGCTGCTAATCATGAAAGCAAAAGCACTTGTTGCAGCTTCACTGCTGTTGTCAGATAAGCCAACAATATTACCACCCTTGTAATCTAAATAAGGTTTTAGATGAATTTTATCAAGTAAAGATACTGTGATGTCTTTCTGCACTGGGAGATTAAATTTATTTTTAATATACATAAGAAAATTTTTATCATATTGCTCAATCAAAGGATTCATATATGTTGATAACGTTAGCCTTTTAATGGTTGAATAGCTAGGTAAAATTATATTTTTGCTGTCTCTTAACAATCTGTACCATTTAGGGAAGCAGTTATATAATAATGAAGAAAATATCATCATTTCTGTTGAATAATCAAGCTTATTTTGTGTCATTAAATTTAGCTGCTCATATATAAATTTGATTGCATTAAAATGTTTGTTTGATTCTTCTTGCACTAATAGTAGAAATGACATTATTAATTTTAATATAAAAATCATATTTTGAGGTTCAGTTTGCTGTTGTTGTGTGTCCATTTTCTTCATGTTTTCTATCAGAATTTCAAGAGTATTTTGATCAGTTACATGTTTAGGAATCTTATAGTCTCCTATTGAATGCATTTCCACATCTCTACAAAACACATGTACTGCAAAATCAGATTCAATTACAAGAGATAGATTGATTTTTGGATATGGGGATTTGATGATACTGAATATAATAAGTGTCTCTTGCTGCAAAACTCCAGTAATTTCTATCAAGGAAATTTAATTTCCCTTCTAGATCATTAATATTATGGAATTTCTTCTGCATTTTATATGCTAAGTCATCATTAATACTTTGATTTAAAGCACTTTTAAGAGCAGAATTCTCTAGTCGAATTCTCCTAGAATCTGGTGACTCTCTAGAAGTATTCAATGAAGATAAATATGAGGGGCAGTTTGGGAAAATTCTAGGGATAGCACCGTCACGAAGATATATATATTTTTTTAGCTTAACTGCAATTGTGACACCTGTTTTTTTCGTCAAAAGCTGACGATTCTCTCCTTATGTTTCTCCGGTCGAAAATGTAGTTCACATACATTAAGATTTTAAAAACCAAATCAATTTTAAATTCTTGTGAAAATCTAAGAAAATCAATCAGCAAAAATCTACAGTAATATGAAGCATTAACAATTTTAGTTTAGGAAAAGTGGAGAGAATTCAACAAAAGATTATTAGTGACGAAGCTAACAGAATTTTTAACGTTTATTCATTTTTTAATTTTTAAAATGATAAATAAAAAAACATTCTTATGAATAAAACAATTCTAAAATGTTGTTAAATTATTAGAATTATAATAATTCTAAAAAATAATTCAATTATTTTTATGCCTATAAATAAAATAAATAAAAAGATTCCTTTATGAATTTATATCGAAATTGTCCTTAAAGTTTATTTTTATAAAAATTAGATTTCAGCTTTTAAAAACTTTCGCATCTTTGTTTTTAATGTTTTGTGAATTATAAAGATATGAAATTATTTTAATCCTCAAAGTTTCAATTGAGTTTAATAACCTTTTAAAACAAAACTTTGTTTTAAAATGTGTTGTAAATTACAGACATGAAATTAATTAAATTCAATTAATGTTTCATTTAGTCACGAACAAAACAATTCTAAAAAATCGTTAAACTTATTAGAATCATTTTTTATGTATATAAAATATTCCTTTAGGAATTCATGAATGAATTTATGTCGAAAATTTCTTTAAAGTTTATTTCTTTAAAAAATGAGGTTTTAGATTTTAAAAGCAACACGTACGAGAATGAATATCTAAACTTTCTCGCTAGATTTATGTTGTGAAAATTTATAATGAAGAAGGAGTGGGAGGTTATTGCCCTTTGGGGATTTCCGGGCCTGTCACTGATAGCAGCAGAAGCGCGGCGAATGGTAGGGGAGGAAGGTGTATATAAACGCTGATCTAAACGACTTCCGCCTCTTTTTGATACCTCCTGTTGGGAGTCAGACCTTCGTTTTAGGCAGTGTGACTGCTTAACATGTTACGGGAGGTCCGATGAAGTGGCGAGTTTCTGACAGATAGTGCCATTAGCCGAGGGAGCAGTCATTTTAGAACCAAGGAATAAGCGAGTCAGTTTATTTCCTGAGCAAGGTTCTATATCCAAAGAAGAACTTTTAGGAATTGTTCCTTATAAAGATCTCGGACGAGTCGGCGAGAGGCGGTTGAAAGAAGAAATTTCCAGGAAGACCCAGTCGTGAAAGAAGTGCTGAGGAAGAAATTTTCAAAGAAGCTCCTAGTCCTTCTTCGACTCCTAGAACTTTGTTTTGTACTCCCACGAGGGAATACTAGAATTATATAGGCCGCGAGTTAACGAGGCCATTTTAACAAGAACTTTGTTTTTACTCCCACGAGGGAGACCTAGAATTATATTGACCACGTGTTATAGTGACCATTTGGGCAAAGGAAAAAGTGGGTAATTCTTTTATTATTTTTATTGTTTTTTGTACTCTACTTTTGTTTTGTTGTGCCTTTTTTTTATTGTTACAACAGGGAATTTCCAACTCCCTAGCAAGGGGAATATCTTGCAAGGAAGGTTACTTTTTTTTACCCCTATTAATAAAAATATATTTGGACCTACAGAAGTGTACGTAGTTGTATTTCGGAGTTACATTTTTTTTATTACGTCGGACCCCGGTTAATATACCAGTAGTAGGTTTTATTTTTTAGGTACGGACCTAAAGTTAATAAAATTCCGACACTTTGCAAGATAGGGTTCCTTATTTGGTGTATTAAGAAAAATTAAACATCATATTGCAACTTTTATTCTAGAATTATTGTTGTTATTCTTGGATGAAGAATTAAGATCTACTACGTACCAAATTTTTCTCTAGTATAGGGGTATTTTCTCTTAGGGCTTTTTTGTGGTGGTTATTTGTTACCCTAACAAGTGAATTATCAAAATTTAATCACTTGCTTCTTTTTTCTACCATTCTACGGAATTGACCTCGGTGGAGAAACTATACTTTGCAGATATTTTTTTTAAAAAAAGAAAAGAAATAATTTCTGTATAACATACGGAGATATAGCCTTGTAAATTAATTTATAAATTTACTGGGTACATTTCATAATTATTGAGAGCTGTAGGCCTACTTATATTTTGGGTTCCGAACAAACATTCTATATTAGCTTTAGTTACCTTGCAAGCATTTTTCCCCGTTTAACGTTGACCTGTGTAACCATTTTTTGAGGAGCATTACTTGATATTTTTTGCTCCCTTTTTGCTGTTGTGTATTTTATCGCTAATTTTTGCGAAATTTTATTGTGCATATTCTTTTCGGCGTATGCGTTTATGTATGTGAGTTGCACTTTTTGTTGAGAGAATTGATTTACCTAAAGGCAACAAGGTCCCTTTTAGGGGCTGCCTGTTATAAATTTTTTATTTGGGTTGAGTATTTACAGAAAACATCCCATTTTTGTATTGAGCTTAGTTTTTGCATTTTTTTTTTCAGTTGAGGTACTTCGTGAAAAATAATTAAGTAGTTTAGTGAGAGATTTCTTCCCAAAATGTCTGTCTCGCCAACAGTGACTACTCTTATTAAAAAGAGAGACATTTATAAGAGAAAGATAACCACTGCCGTGAATTTTATAACGGCAGGGGAAGGGTTGGTAAAAAGTACCTTCCTTGCCCAGAAGGAACTAATTAAGGAATGGCTTGCTACTGTAACTCATTTAAATGAGCAAATCTTGGACTCATTTATTGAGAATGAAGTCGCTGCAGAGGTTTTAGATAATGAGCGTGATGAAGAGTCTTTGTTTAATCTTCGCATTCTCAAGGACCTCTCAGTATGTGAGGATAAGTATAGTAGTAGTAATGAGTTACCGTCTCAGGATAGGAAGCCTTTTCTTCAGTACGACATGGCTCCTAAATTAAAGTGTCCGGTGTTTGACCCTAGTAGTCTGGTGGGGGATAAGTTAGCCTATAAAATTGTTTTAGTGCAATTTGAGAATTGTGTGCTGGGCATGCATGATAAAGCACTTAAGTTGCTTATTTTAAAGAACCATCTCAGGGGTCACGCCCTGAAGATTGTTAGTCACCTCTCTATTTCGGCGGTAAGTTTTGACATAGCCTTGGAGATTCTCAGCAGTGAATATCTGAACGAGGGATACATGATTGAGCAGATATTCTTGACGATAGACACTGCTAAGCCTGCACGGGACCATCATTATTCTTTCATTAGGGATTTTTTTGCTGAGATGAAATCTTTGTTTTATGAGCTTAAGAATTCATTTTCGTTAGACTTCTTGGAAGATGGCACACCGGGCAACCGCTACTTTAGCCATGTGTTGGTACACAAGTTGCCAACATATTTTAAAAAGGAAATTTTTGGAGTTATAGGTAACACTTATCCTTCGTTAGGAGAATTATTTGACTCCTACTCAAATGTGCTTCGAGTTATGGAATTGACTAATACCAAAGTTAGTAGTACAGAGAGCCATAACTATAAAGAGGGTTGTTTTAGCCATAGAAAATCTAAGTCTCCAGTATCTAGTAAAAAACCGGCTACTTTAGAGAATTTTAGCGTTATAACTAGAAGAAATAAGTTTAGATGTAGTTTCTGTCGTGTTGACACACATTCTGCATATAGGTGTAAGAAATACGCTTCCTTTAAGGAGAGATTAGATAGATGTAAGGACCTTGGGCTGTGTGCGCTGTGTACAGACCCATATCATTCTGAAGCCAACTGTGCTGGTAGTAAGGGGTTGCTCAACCCTTGCTGGGATTGTAAAAGTCGATCTCATGTGGGTGCTTTATGTCCTGGTGGGGTTAAACCTTCTTTGGAAACTAATGCTTGTTATCACGATATTGGTGGTAGCAATTTGTTGCCCATTATGGAGGTAGTAGTCAAATATGGAGGAGCCGAATGCAGGTTCAATGCCCTGATGGATTCCGGTAGTGAGCGCTCCTATTTAAAGGAATCTCTTCTGCACGTCTTGACTTGTAGAGCTAATACCTTGCCTACCCGAGAATTTGTGATGAGAACTTTCTTGGGGTCTGCTCGGAAGCGTCTGAGGGAGATAGTATTATCATTGAAATTGTCTAATGCTGACTGTTCCATTCCTTTCCTAGTGGATAGCGATATGGACCTCACCTTTAAAATAAAGGAGCTCAGTAATGCAGTCCTTAACATGCGTGCCAGTGGTTATAAGCTGGCAGCTGATTTTTCGGGTGTCCATGAAGTCTCTGTCTCTGTGAGCGGTCTTTTGGGTGTCGATGTGTTAAATTACCTGGCTCCCATGAAGCTGTCCCGTTTTATGAATGGTATGGCTTTTGAATTGCCCCAGGGATTTGTTCCTTTTGGTAGCATAGACAATTTCCTGCCCTTACAGAAATCCCAACATGATACTCAGATTTGTGGTGTAAATTACAGTCAGGTCATCTCCCAGTATTCAGATTGCCCTGTTACCCACATATATTTTGTGCTGGAGCCCCAGTCCAAGTATCTGGACCCCTTGGAATGCTTCGCAGAGTCCTCTGTAGAGAGGACTGTTGAAAAGATTTTCAGCTTGGAGACTGTAGGAATTTTGGAGGACTCGGTCAGCAATTATGATCGTGTAAAGATTGATGCTTTCCGCTGCTCTATAACTTTTAGAGATGGGTGTTATTTTGTGGATCTTCCTTGGAATGAGAATAAGTTATCGGAAGTCCCTTCTAACCACCAAGTGCCCTTGAGTGTTTTAGATCGTGTTGTGACTAAACTGGAGAAACAAAAGCTTTATAATGACTATTGTAAAGTCTTTTTCGATCAGGAATCTGAAGGCATTATCGAGAGGATAAATGTCTCTCCTGATGATTTTAAGAAATATATATGGGTTCCTCATAGGCCTGTGATAAAGAAGGATCCTATTAGTACAACCAAGATTAGGCCGGTATTTAATTGTTCTTTGAGAACTGGAGGCAAGCCGTCTCTTAATGATTGTGTGTATCCCGGTATAAATCTCTTTACGGATATGTGGGAACTTTTGTTGCGATTTAGATGCAATCGGTATGTCCTGCTGGCAGATGTCAGGAAGGCCTTTCTGATGATCGGTTTAAACAAGGAGCGAGACAGGAATTGTTTTTGCTTCTTCGTTAAGATAAAGGAGAATCGGACTCTTATTTTTGGATTCGTAGCCAGCCCTTTTATTCTTAATTTTATAATCAAATATCATGTCCAGAAATATTGTGTAAATCCTTGTACGGATATGCTATTAACTCACTTTTATGTGGATAATTTGGTTAAGACACATAACTCTGCTGAAACTGTGGTGTCCTTGTACAGGGAAACTGTGGAAATTATGCAGGAGGGTAATTTCACCCTAAGGTCCTGCAATTCTAATAGTGAAGTTGTCAGGACGCATATGATTGAAGATGGGAATTTTGTTGATCATGCTTCAACCCATGATAAAGTTTTGGGCTACCTCTATGACCATCAGTCCGATATAATGCAGCTTTCGCAAATGTCTTCTAGGGTGCCAGCCACTACTAAGAGAGGTATCTTGTCTCAAAATTCCAGCTTATTTGATCCCCTGTCTCTATGTCTGCCTGTGACGATCAAGGGGAGGATACTCCTCAGTGATCTATGGAAGCGGGAATTGCCTTGGGATGAAAAAATCCCACCTGATATTCAGGGGGATTGGAACAAATTCTTTTTGGATCTTACATCATTGCATCGTGTAATGTTCCCCAGATTTGTGCTGGATGAATCAGTTCCCACTAAACTGATTATTTTCTGCGATGCTTCCCAACTGGCGTTCGGATTTGCAGCATATGTATGGCAGAAGGGGTGTGCAAAATTAATTTTCGCTAAGGCAAAGGTGGCGCCTCTTGTCAAGAGAACACTTCCTACCCTGGAGCTATTGTCCGTATTCCTTGCATTTAAGTGTGTACCTAATATGTTGAGGGCTCTTCCAGATAGTACCATTAGTGACATAGTTGTTGCGGTGGACGCGCAGGTAGCTTTGTCTTGGTTATTGACGAATGACATCAAGAACAAGAATGTATTTGTTGGGAATAGGCTGAAGGACATCCATGCGGGGATTGCTAAGTTGAGAAATGGTGGTGTTCATGTTAGTTTTAAGTATGTGAATACTAATGATAATCCTGCCGATTTAATCACTAGAGGAGTGTCTATTGATAAGTTTGCGACACAACTCTTATTTTGGATTCATGGTCCTTCATGGTTTGTAGGCGAGGCCATTCAATGGCCCGCCAATGAGCTGGGCTGCCTCAGTGCGGACAGTCGTAGGTTAGTATTGAACAACGCAGTAATTATTTCTCCGGTAGGTTCAACTAGCACTACTGTTGTTGAATTGGAACGGTTCTCGTCCCTGGATAAATTACTGAGAGTACTTACGTATGTTTTTCGTTTCATATTTAAATTAAGGGGAGTTTCATCCGATCCGGTTTTGATGGCAAGGTTGCATTTGTTGCAGGTGGATCAGTCATTGTATCTGACTAGGGAAAGGTTGTTCTTGTTAAACCCTACCAGTGGCAGCGTTCCCCATTTGGTTGCTCGTCTCGGCCTCTTCTTGGATGAGGCAGGACTTATTCGCTCTAGGGATAGAATAGGTAAATCTGAATTCCATTCGCCGGATATTTTGTTTCCTGTTTTATTACCCGGATTTTCTCATCTAACAGCCCTGATCATCATGGACTGTCATGTAAAATGCAAGCATTTGGGAATCGCAGCAACCCTGTGTAAATTCCGATTGTCTGGATTCTGGGTTCATAAAGCCAGACAGAGGATTAAAGCAGTTATATCCTCTTGTAGCTTGTGTAAGAAGTATAACGCCATTTCCTTTAAGTATCCTAAGGTAACCAATTTACCTAAACATAGGGTAAATTTTGTGAGGCCCTACCTACACACTGGAATTGATTTCACTGGTCATTTGTGGATACAGGTGGAGGGAGAGAGGCGAAAAATGTACATTTTGTTGTTCACGTGCCTCAACATTAGAGCAGTTCACTTGGAGTTGGTCAATGACATGTCCACTCATTCAGTGGTACTTGCTTTGGTGCGTTTCTTCAATCTGTATGGAGTGCCTACACACATTTATTCGGATAATGCGCGTTCCTTTGTTGCAGGTTGTGACTTAGTTAAACAAGTTTTTGTGTCTGATGAGTTTGTGGGAAAATTTAGTACCTTCAACATTAAGCATCTGACCATTCCTTTGTATTCGGCTTGGTTTGGTAGTGTCTGGGAAAGGCTTATTAAGACAGTTAAGTGTTGTTTGTTTAAGCTGGTGGGTAGAAAAAGTTTAGAGTATTTTGAATTTTTAACTGTATTGTCTGATGTGCAGAATGCCATCAACTCTAGACCCCTTACCTATCGCTGTTCGGAAGATGCTGGGTTGGACGTCATAACGCCCAATGCTTTTCTTCATCCTCACTTCAACACCTCCCTTTTCTTGAGAGATCAGGCGATTGTTCAGGAGTTGACTCCTCCTTCCAGAGAAGATCTTTTTGGAAGTTTAGAATTTAGGGATATCTACCTAAAGGGTTTCCATGATTTGTGGTATGAAGAATACCTGTTGAGCCTTAGAGAGCAGTCTAGGGATCTCTTTCAGGTAGAATACCATAATGTCATTAGAGTAGGCGATGTTGTTGTGGTCAAGAATCCCATTAAGTCTCGACCTTATTGGTCTTTGGGGAGGGTAATGGAAGTTACCCCAGGTGATGATGCCCTGGTTAGATCTGCTAAGATCAGGAGACCAGATGGAAGAGAACAGGAATATTCTATAAAGCACCTATACCCGCTAGAGTTATCAATCACCCATTCTCACCAGGCAGAAAATCCACCTCAAGAAGCTAGTGTATCGGGAGTGTTGACTCCTTCTCGTCCTAAAAGATCTGTCAGAAAGATGCGCCGAGGAGATGATTTTCTGTGGTACTAGTTACTTTGTGTGGGACCTTACAGATTAATGGAATTGTAATGCTTTACTTGGGATTGTTCAAGCTTACGCTATTGGTCTCGCCATGGAGGCGAGAATTTTATTTTTGTATTTGATAGTTGTGTTGTCTCAACATCTGGTGTATTTCACTGCATACCTTTTTTCTTTGTAAATTTTACCGCTTTGTAGGCGGTCTTTTGCCATTTTGTAAACGGCAATTTTTTACCGCTTTGTAAGCGGCCCTTTTCCATTTTTTATTGCTTTTTTTCCCGCTAACACAGCGGCATGATTTTTTACATTATAATTTTTTTTTTTTTGAATTACCACGCCTTAATGTGGGCATGTATTTTCCTTTGCCATTGGTATTTTAAAAATTGTACTTTAACTATTGACCCTTTGAGGGTGTAGTCCTTGGGTCTCTGCCCAACCTATTTTTTTTTCTTTTGTTCGGGAGAGTGTGAAAATTTATAATGAAGAAGGAGTGGGAGGTTATTGCCCTTTGGGGATTTCCGGGCCTGTCACTGATATCAGCAGAAGCGCGGCGAATGGTAGGGGAGGAAGGTGTATATAAACGCTGATCTAAACGACTTCCGCCTCTTTTTGATACCTCCTGTTGGGAGTCAGACCTTCGTTTTAGGCAGTGTGACTGCTTAACAAGTTACGGGAGGTCCGATGAAGTGGCGAGTTTCTGACAGATAGTGCCATTAGCCGAGGGAGCAGTAATTTTAGAACCAAGGAATAAGCGAGTTAGTTTATTTCCTGAGCAAGGTTCTATATCCAAAGAAGAACTTTTAGGAATTGTTCCTTATAAAGAAGATCTCGGACGAGTCGGCGAGAGGGGCTGTAAAAAGAAATTTCCGGGAAGACCCAGTCGTGAAAGAAGTGCTGAGGAAGAAATTTTCAAAGAAGCTCCTAGTCCTTCTTCGACTCCTAGAACTTTGTTTTGTACTCCCACGAGGGAATACTAGAATTATATAGGCCGCGAGTTAACGAGGCCATTTCAACAAGAACTTTGTTTTTACTCCCACGAGGGAGACCTAGAATTATATTGACCACGTGTTATAGTGACCATTTGGGCAAAGGAAAAAGTGGGCAATTCTTTTATTATTTTTATTTGTTTTTTGTATTCTACTTTTGTTTTGTTGTGCCTTTTTTTATTGTTACAACAGGGAATTTCCAATTCCCTAGCAAGGGGAATATCTTGCAAGGAAGGTTACTTTTTTTTACTCCTATTAATAAAAATATATTTGGACCTACAGAAGTGTACGTAGTTGTATTTCGGAGTTACATTCTTTTTCTTACGTTGGACCCCGGTTAATATACCGGTAGTAGGTTTTATTTTTTAGGTATAGACCTAAAGTTAATAAAATTCCGACAATGTCTTATTAACTTTAAGTTATGAATTACAAAGACATGGTATTAATTTTCATTAAAGTTTCAATAAAATTTACTCATTTTTTAATACAAAAAATACTCACTCTGCTGAATTTAGTAGGTGAAAAATGATCTCTTCTGTTTGTACGAATCCAAACATCAGATAATTCTTTATCTTTAGGGAACGAAAATACATGTACTTTAGGGCCGTTTTTATAATTCCTTTTGCAATTTGGTACAACGCATCTTTAAGGCATAGTTTTTGTTTTAAATTAATTCAATATTTAAAAGAGAGTATTAATAAATAATTTAAAAATGCCGCCGTAAAAAATCTGATACACAAAACAAACGACACGCTTCTTGAAAGTCGGACTCAATGTGATGACGTCACATTTCTCCGTAACCCAATGAAGTAGGCCTTCTATACCGGTGGTCACGGAATAACCCTATAAAAACAGGTCTGTTGTCAATTATTTGAGGTAATGCTGCTCTGACAGCATAGTTGGAACTATCCGACACCAGATGATAATGAGTTACATCTGAGTCGGAGTAAGGAAGTGCAGTTCAGGATATTTGTAATTCTTGAGAAGGCTTCTTTTTCCGCATCAGTGAGCTATATGATTTTGCTCTATGGGTGCATCTTTATCAGCTGTGAGTTGTAGAAGAATGTCTTCTGCTCATGGAACAAGTTTCCTATAGAAGTTAACTATTCCAAGGAAACCATTGCATACTATGTCAACTCGTGATCCCTACACTATTAATAAAAACAGTATCAACGAAAAGAGTCATTTACTTTTGGTTTTCGATTTATTAACCCTGGCAGCTTCAATTCTAAAAGACATTAGGACTGACATGCGTTTCTGCATGTAACACGTTGACTCAGCGTCCTTCCACGGGTCGCAAACCTGGGTGTGTGAGGCATATTAACATGTCAGAATTCTCGAAACCCTCTGTTGAATTCGCACCATTTTGGACTTATATACAAAACACAGACAAAGGCAATCCATCACTGTCAGAATGCCCCGCCCACAAGTCACTCCGGCAAAGCGCTAACCATTTTGGCCCTGACCTTCGCATTCTGTAAAATTACCTCCTATTTTTCTTTTTCAAAATATATAGAAATATGTATTTTAAATGATTGTCAAGTGTGACTTGTAGCTTATTCGTCTATCTCTCTCGCTAAGCCCCCAGAACCAGTGCGCTATATACATGAATCAAAAGAAATATACATAATAACAGAACATATATTCAGACATATCGTATAACAGCAAATAAACTTTTACAGAAATGTACAACTATGTAAAACATGACAATTTTCATTCCACCAATACCTGCACAAATGCATAAGATGTAAACCCCACCTCCGGAATCTACTCAGTATCCCTCAAAGTCGATTTCTCGAGTTGGGTCATTTCATGCAACTTATTCTAGTAGCGTGTCATTCTTGATGACACCTGTTGCAGGAATACAAAATGCATTTGTTCAAAGCTGCACATGTGACTGTTACATTTTTTCTTTCTTTTTTTTTGTTTTGTCCATCTGCACAGAGATACATGGATATTTGTAAATGTCTTTTTGTTTGCTCTTTGGCGAACCCACAAAATTGGTTATCGACATTTTTCTCTTTATTTTTTTAACAAAAATTTCTTTGTATATACCTTCAGTTCACAGTTCACACGTACATGTGTGCGCGTGTGCACGATCTAGTCGGGAGTAGCCGCTGTCCACTGTGTCCACACCAAACATTTTTTAAGGTTTACTGCTCTTATCTCTTAAAACTAATTGGCTCAATTATGCTTAAATGGCAGAATATAGCTTCGTTTAAAACATTTCTTTGAGCGTATTAACTAAGTCTCTTATATTTTTTCCACCCTTTTCGTCTATATTACACATGCCCTTCCTACTAAATTTTTGTATATGTTCACCATTTTCTTCCTCCTTTCTTTTCCCTAAATACCACAGGGATGAAAGGCCGACTGAATCGGGGTCACTGCGATTGTCATACATCTGTATTTGTGGGGGTCGTCTACTCTTCTTCGCTCTTGCGATTACTACTAAGGTCCTCGTCCAAACTCTCATCCGTCGTGTTGTCACCCTGATACCTATCAAAATCATGCTCTATTTTATACACATACTTCCATATCCTCATTACTATCTGAACCTGAGAAACTATTTCTATTCCTATTATTATTTGGACCGTATCCTTTTCTTCTACTCTTCTTTGACGCATCATAATATGACGTTCCATCATTGGAATCTCATTGGCATCTCCATTTATTTTCTAGATACTTGTTTTCTTCGTTACCTGAGTCGTTCTCAGATTCGTCGTAGAGTACCAGGGCTGCTAGAGTTGGCCTTCTTGACGATATTGATTTATAACCGTTCACTGAGGTGCGGGTCATACAAAGTTTTCTGATAACCACAGGCATAAAAGGGAATCGATGGAGAGAGAATATTTTTAAGGTTTTGAGAAAAAGGGCGAAGTTAGGAGAATTGATTTATTTCACTTGTCAAAAAGAGTGGAAGTTCATAGATCACTAAAGAAATGGGATTTCTTTGGAAAGGAAACGAGCCCCGAGTGTCGAAGGCTGTCAAAGGAATAGCTGATGAATGTCCGACTGAAGGGAATGAGGTTTGGGTCGAGAAATTCCGTTGATGAAACTTTTGAGCGATAATTAAAATTAATGATTTTAAGCTACGATTTTGAGCGATAATTAAAATTAATGATTTTAAGCTAAGCTACGCCTGTTCGCCTACGCAGTCTAAAAATCGAGTTTGTCAAAATGATAATCGAAGCGAAGGGCTCAAGTGAAATACCAAGGGGGACAAAGGAATTGCCTAAGCCCTTTGGGTACTATCAGTATGAGGTACCAATAGAAGAAGGAAGGAGTTAGGGTGGCTCGATATCCTGCTACTACTACCCTTATGAGAAGGTATCTCCACAGAATTGGGCATGCAATTAATTTTCTGGAGTCATACGGCAAATAACTCTTTGTAGGTATTAGCGGAATTACCGAAACCCCTGGCCCCTGTCGGACACCATGCTGGTTTTGGGCAAGGGTCCATATAAGCAGAAGATCGAAGTGGCCAAGATGGTAGCTGTTCTAATTGACGAGAAACGACCGCTTCGATCTCATGTGACTTGCTGCCGAAGAAAACCTCCGACTTAAGCCTTGTTCCAAAAGTTTTGATTCAAATTTAGTCATACCAAGAAAAGTGTCACATTAATATATGAAGAGGGAAGGGTTGATAATTCTGCACGAGGAATTTATTTTCTGCACAAAGCATATACATTCCTGCCTGAAGAATTGATAATTGTAATACCAGCTCTGTACAAAGACCGTTATATAAAACATTTTCTTTTATTCAAATTACTTTTTTTGTACTTGTGACTTGGCTCTGCTTGGATCAAACCAATACGATTCCTGTCGACGATCAATCCTTGCCAGCCTTGTGAACACAATGTGGGTCATGGTAAGGCTTGGATCGATGAGCCATGGGGATTGAACATCGGACAGATCGGCAAAGAAGGCTACAGCTATACTCAAAGCCCACAACTGGATTCTTTTTTTTGTTCTGAATGGGAGAATTCAAAAGATACAGCAAAGGCTTATGGTCTGCGTAGATAATGAATTTCGCATGTAAGTAGTGGTGGAGATTTTGCAAGGCGTAGTGAATGGCATACGCTTCTTTTACATTAACTGACCCCCTCCAGTGTGTATCACTCAGTTTGTGAGACAGGAAGTATGTAAGTTTTCCATTTCACTTTTCATTTCTTCATCATATATCTGCTGCGTTAAACAAGCTCTTATCGCTAAGTCCGATGCATCAGTATAAAGTTTATATTCTTTGTTCGGATCTGGGTACGCTAGCATCACCGATTTGGACATCATATCTTTCAAGCGATCAAACGATTCCTGACATTCATCATCCCACCTAAAACGTGCATGTTTTCTAGTTAATCTAATTAACGGTTCTGCTAAGCTAGAGTATCCCGGAATAAATCTTCGATAGTAGGAGCACATACCGATGAACTCCGAACCTGTCTGACAATGGGGAGTTACTACGGAGCGTATAGCTTTTACTTTGTCAGTATTTGGTTGAATTACCGTAGCACTGATTTTAATCCTAAGTACTGGATCTCTGACTTAAAAAAAATCACATTTAGACCGTTTTAACTTCAAATTGTGTTTACTTAAACTGTTGAAAACCATTTGAATGTGTTCTAAATAGGAGAGTGGGTGCTGTTACTGTCCGTGTAAGACGGTGGACAATAATTCCTGAAATAAACCAAGCACGTTTGTGAGTCCAAATGATATAACTTTAAAGTGCAATAAACTCCGATGACACGTGAACGCAGTGTCTCCATGTAGCTCTACCTGCCAGTATCCGGATTTTAAGTCTAATTTGAAAAAATACCTAGCTGAGCCTAAAGATGCTAAGATATCATAAATAACTGGGAATGGATGTGCATTGCTCTTAATTTTATTTAGAGCCTTTAAATCTACGCAAAATCTCTTACTACCATCTTTCTTCTCTACGAGCACCACTGGGAAGCCCCAACGACTTCTAGATCTATCTATAATTCCTGCCTCTAACATTTCCTCTAAAACCTCATCTACTAGTTTTCTTTGTGTGAGAGGTGTGGGCGTTTTTTGATAGGCATGTGTCCATCTGTCCTGCCTAAATCTTTGTCATTCGGAGGAAATAAATCCCTATTTTTCTTTAGCAGCTTATGTATCGGCACCCTAAATTCTTCTGGCATGTTCGCCTGTTCTAATTCTCCCTCTTCAACTTAATGGGGAGATATTTACACTAACTGATTAAGCCTAGCTATCAGGCACCCTCGTCTCAAAGTAACTGTCTGGTTCATATTATTGACAATGAGTAGCGGTAATCTGCCCGTCGCACCTACTGTTACTACCACATCCACTATTAATACACCACATAGGTTACTAACGAACTCCAATTTTAACTGTTCAACCTCATAAGTTTGTTAACTTATCCCGCAGTCTGACTTTTGCCATACACGTGTGCATAAAAATGGACTTTAATGTTAATGGATGAGCTATCCAAGCTATGGATGAAATGTACCTGTCTTCTTCTAATGCTGTATACTCATCTCCTAAATCGAAATAAATTCTAGCCCCACTTTGCTGTAGCCAGTCCTGTCTCAATATTATATTCCTATTTAAGTTTCTCATTACGTAAATATTATGTGGTGTAAGCTGGTTGCCTATCTTGTACTTGTGCTTGCCCATCTATCTATAGAGGAAAACTTCTTAATATTTTGGGTTTGGGTTGCAGCACGCTGTAAACTCTCCTATGTATGACTGAGTCTACCAAAGCCCTATAAGAATGTCTACCTAACCTAATCCTAACTGAATTGGGTGAGTCCATATTGTCAACTACATATGTTGGTAATTCCTTTCTCCGCTCGATGAGCCCCTTCCGAGCGGACATTCCCAATTGCTTGCAGCTCTGTCTAATGTGACCTCCATCACTGCATTCCCAGCAGATAACTACTCCTGCCTCTGTTAACTATATCCTCAGGTTGTGTATGACTTCATACCTGGCTATACCTGTTTCTATTGTATATATCTGGTGGATCAAATCCTCTTTCTCTGGTATTCCTTCCTATCCTGGGATTAGCTTCTACCTTGAACCTTCTCCTAGCGTGACAAACCTCCATGGGTTTGTGCATATGTTCCCTACCTAAGTCTAATCCAACCCTATGTTACTCTCCACTAGTGCTTTTTCATACGCAACCTCTAGCGTATCCTATTGTTCTCTGAAAACCAACATCCTAATATCTACATTATCTAACCCCTCTGTGAAAAAATTCTTAAACTGCAATTCTACTATCAAATCCCCGGGGTCTGCTTCCATGTAAGTCCTCTCAGATAATTCTAACATGTAAGATTGTACTTCCTCATTTCTACCCTGTCTAATATTAGACAGCTGTCTAAAACATATATGAGGATCTACTGTCATTTCACAGTACTCTGCAAACAATGATTTTAGTACCTCCCAAGTTATCTGTGAACTGTTCGATATCAGTCTTTGGGTGTATTTTCCTATAACACTTCCTGTCTTTTTCAGAGACGTCTTCATCTTTTTGTCTTCTGAGTAATCGACGAAAATAAAATAATGCTCCATCTTTCCTAACCATTTCCTAAACCCACTATTTCTTCTATCTAAAGTCTTTGTCTCACTGAGGTATTTGTGCATCTTCAGCGAGTCGCTATTTTTAACCTCTGATGTGAGGCTCTGCATAAATTCGTTAAAATGCTCCATTCTAAGTGTTGCCAAAAAGGACACAGTGAAACAAAAATTAAAGGGTACTTACTATCATCTGTCGGGGTGATTTCAGCTTCGTAAACATGTATTTATGCGGAAATACGCACGTCAAGGCACCATAAAGTATCTGTTGCATTCTGTGTTGTCTTGTGATCCCCACATTATTAATAAAAACAGTATTAACAAAAAGGGTCATTTACTTTTGGTATTCGTTTTATTAACCTTGGCAGCTTTGATTCTAAAAGGCATAATTAGGATGTGACAGGAGCGATGTCGCATGTTGGTTTAGCGTCCCTTCGTGGGTGGTATTAGCCGGTCGATGCATTAGAATTCTTGAGAGCTTCTATTGAATTTGCGCCGTTTTGAACTTATATTCAAAACCCAGACAAGGCAGTTAGTCACTGTTAAAATGCCCCGCCTATGAGTCACTCCAGCCAATCGCTGACCATTCTGGCCCTGACCATCGCATTCTGTAACAAAACACCGAAGTGATTTTGAATCAGTTGGTTCAAGGAATTTATTTATTTCCTGCTTCTTCTCTATTGTTAATGTTAAGCCTTCTGGACTAATATGGTTCTTTATACAAGAATTGACACTTGTCCAATGAGATTTTTAGATTATTTTATTGTAAAATCCCTAGGAATTGTTTTAAATACTTGTATTGATGTTCTTCTGTATCGGAGAAGGTTAGAACTTTGTCCACATAGATAAAAACACAGTTGACCTGGAGAAATATATAATCCATAATTCTTTTAAATGTGGCTATAGCATTTTGTAAACCAAAATATATATATATATATATATATATATACATGCTCAAAAAGGCCAAACAGTGTTACCACTGCAGTTTTCTCTATGTCTTCTTCTCTCATTGGTATTTGCTGGTAGGCTTGTAGAAGGTGAATTTTAGGAAAAACTTTTTTTTTATCTAATTTAGAAGAAAGACTGTTGCTATTCGGTACTGGGTATCTGTCGGGTTTGGTTAGTGTTATGGTCCAAAGTTAGGACCAAGGAAGAACAACCCGAACACAAGAGTAGGAATAACAAAGATATATTACACAGAATAATAATACAAGATGTGAAAGGTGTTAGTATGACTGTCAGTCTGGTTTGGAGTGAACTACTATTGGCTCGACTCGATTCCGTCTCCTCCCTCTCTCTTGAGAGGCGCAGTATTCATAGTGTCAGGAAGAGTTCACTCTGTCTTTATAGGTAAGGTCCTATAACACCCCCTCCCAAGCTTTTACCTCGCAGGGGTCTTTAATATTTTTTCCCTATTCGGATTAATCATCAAAGGCTCTGTAAATTGTCTTTTTCTGCTTGATTTCCGCGGTTCTGACATTACTTGAGGCCTTTGCATATTGAATGTGTCAAATATTGTGTCCATTACTTCTTGTCTGGGGTAGAATCCTCTAACAGCCTCTTTCTGATCCGAAGTGCCTTTTATGTGAGAACTTCTGACCCTGAATTATTTAAATCACGTTCCCGATTCGTTTCTCTATTGTACCTGACTCCCAATAGGATGTATTGTTTTTGAACATTAAAAAAAAAACTTTCTCTCCTGGGTTAAATTTTCTTTTTGGTACAAAAGACGTTGGTGATTGCTTTGTCTGTTTTGGCAGTAATTTGTCGAATAACGATCTAATTTTTCGGGCGAGCATCACTTCTGTCGGTGATAATGCCGATGGCGTAGCACTCTTCGGTGTAATTCTACACACTTGCAAGAATTGTTGTAAAGCCTTTTCTGTTGGTACGTCATAAGCTTTCCTTAGTGCACTTTTTAATTCATCTACAAACCTCTCCGCTTGCCCGTTTGATCTTGGGTGATATGGCGGGGATTTGATGTGTTTCACCTAAAAAGTTTCACAAAATTCTTGAAAATCCGCAGATGTAAATTGTGTCCCATTATTGGTGACTAGAAACAGCTCGTGAAGGTAATTTATTGTAGTCTTAGAATTAGGTTTTCTACAACGAAATACTTCTGGCCATTTGCTGTAACTGTCTACTACAATCAAGTAGTAAAAACCATGTAATGGACCTGCGAAATCTACATGGATTCTCGACCAGAGTCTATCTGTCTTAGGCCATGGCTTATGAGTGATCGGAGGTGCCTTGGCTGCTAAGGAACAGCCCTTGCATTTGTCCACCATTTGTATAATGTGTTGATCCATGTTTGGCCAGTACACGTAAATTCGCATTAAGGATTTCATTCTGTTCTTCCCTGGGTGGCCGATGTGAAAATCCTTGAGGATTCGCCTTTGTAGCGTTTTCGGGGTTACTACTCTTTCATTATATAGTAGAACATTATCACATAACGAAAAACTGTCTGATACATGCTTATCTTTTCCTGCAATTTTTGTTTTCGTTTCCTTTATAAATTCGTCATTCACTGCTTCGTTTCTTATTTCCTGTAATATGAAGGGGAGGTTTCGAATTGTACTACATAATGATGTTCTAATATCTTCCTCATATCGTAGAGCTGCAATTACGGAATCTTCTAATGGCTCCGTTTTCTTTGGTATTAGTCTCGAAAGACCATCTGCATGCCCGATTTTGTTTGATGGAAGATACTCCAATTTAAAGTTATAGATTAATAAAATTGTCCCCCATCTTAGCAATCTATTTGCAGTGTAGACAGGTAGACCTTTCTTTGATCCAAATATTGTCAATAACGGCTTGTGGCCCGTCTGTAAGGTGAAAAATCTACTATATAGATAAATATATCTGTGGAATCTCGTAACCGCAAAAATAATCCCCAGCTCTTCTTTTTCGATTTGCGAGTAATTTTGTTCGGCTGGTAGAAACGTTCTTGACGCATGCGCGATGGGTTTTAGTGTCCTATCCGGCATTTTATGAAGTATATATGCCCCAACACCATAGGCACTTGCGTCACTCGCGACTATTATTTCCAATTTTGGGTCATCGTGCGCTAAAAATAAATCTGCTGTTAGAGTCGTAATGATTTTGTCGAAAGTTTTCTGACATTCGTATGACCATTCCCTTATTTTCTCCTTCTTCAACAGTTCGTTTAGGGGTGCACGTAATTTGTGCATGCTAGGAATAAATTCTTGATAATAATTTACTAAGCCCAAGAAGCTTTGTAATTCGGCTAAATTTTTTGGAGCCGGCCTTTTTTTTTATTGCCGTGGCCCTTTCTGGGTCTGGTCTTCCTTCTTCGTCAATAATATGGCCCAGATATTTTATCTCCTTCATAAAGAAGTAACATTTATTTTCCTTTACCTTAAAACCGTAATTTTGTATCTGCCTGAAAACCTCTTGAACGTGTTCCCAGTATTGTTCAATATTTTTGTTATTTATCAGGATGTCATCAAGGTATGCGATCGTGAAATCCAGTCCGCCTAGCATAGTGTCCATTATTTGCTGAAATATCGCCGACGCGACTTTGATCCCGAATGGTAATCTCTGGAATTTATATAACACTTTATGTGTGTTTATGCACAACAACCTCGAGCTTTCCTCATCTACTAGTACTTGTAGGTATGCTTCGCTCAAGTCTATCTTTGAGAAAAATTTTCCTCCGTTCAATTTTGTGAAAACTTCCTCTGGACTAGGGAGAGGATAGTGATAATCCTTAATTGCTGCATTCAATCCCGTCGAGAAATTGCGCATACTCGTATCTCACCCGATTTCTTTTTCACGTAAACCGTAGGTGTGGCCCATTGACTATATTCCACCTTTGTCAATATACCGGTTTTCACGAGTCTATCCAACTCTTGGTCTATGTTTTCTAATGATGCGAAAGGTACATTTCTTTTCTTCTTGAAAATGGGTTGTACATTTTCTTTTAGTTCGATTTTGGCCGCCATTTTCTTACACCTCCCGAGGCCGGCTGAAAATACGTCGGGGAAACTCTCCTTTAATTTCTCCTTCAATTTCTCTGCCTTGGTCGATAACCTTTCCACTTTTTGGCAGAACGTATTTATCGGTAAATCCCAGAGGTCAAATTTCTGCATCCAGTCAGTTCGAAATAAATTTTCCGTATTTTTTAGAACATACATCTTTAATTTCTTGGTCATACCGTTGAACGTCACATTTGTGATAATTTCGCCCTCAAATTTTTTTTTTCTGTTACCGACCTGGTTATTTTATCGGTTCTCAACATGGTCAGTTTGTTTAATTTCTTCCACGTCTGTAAGCTAATAATGGTTAAATCTAATCCGGAATCTAATTGCAGTCTGATTTTTTTGTTTAACATTTCTACCTGTACGTATTTTCGTATATTTATCCCCTCCGCTTGGTCAGTTCTAGTGACTCTTACTCGGCTTTTGCTTTCTTTCTTTATTCTACAGTGAGAACTTTTATGTCCCACTTTATTGCACGACAGACAAGTCTTATAGCAGTATGGATAATCTTTGTACCAATGCAAAGTCCCACAGCGATAGCATGGACTGGGTGGTAGTTTCTTATGAGATTTCATTTGACTTTTTGTAGTAAAATAATTTGTTTGGTTTGTTTTTGAGGAGGGAAAAACGTGTTTGTCGTTGTACTTTTCGTGTGTGAGCGACGCCAGACTCTTCGATATCTTTCGAGTCCTTTTTTACGCTTATACATCTCTGACAGTCCTCAGCCAATTTTTGTAGCGTCAATTCTTGTTCGATCTCAAATTTTGTGAGAATTCTCCGTCTGATCTCCGCATCTTTAGTTGAAACCAGACCTCAAACATTTAAAATTGTCAGGGCTGAGTTCAGATAACTTAAAGTCATCGCAGTGTTTGTTTACTACGGAAGTGAATGTTATATAGTCTTCGCTATCCTTTTTTGTTAAATTTAAACATTTCCACCTTTTGTGGAATAGTGAAGTGTTCGGACTAAATAATTCCGTTAAAAGTTTCACGGCTTCCTTGAAAGTCAACTCATTCGTTTTCCTCGGTAGGATGTAGTCTACGAATTTACTGTATTCGCTTGACCCTAGTTTCCTCAGTAGTAGACGTACTTTTTTCGCGTCTGACCAATTCCCGCAATCAAACTCATATGAATCTTCATATCTTCTGAAGTAAGCCGCGAAGGTTTTGTCTTCGTCCGGCGCATAAGTGAAGTCTTTGATAGAGCTCCATATAGCATTTTGCGAGAATGCCGTTTCATTTCCAGAATTTTGCCCTTTATTTGTTACTGCCCGTAGTAGTAATTCTTGTGGTTCGAGTTGATGCTCTTCGTTTTTCTGTTGAATTTCTAATTGTTTTTCTTCAAGCCTAGTCTGTCTTTCTAAATTTTTTTTTTTTTGCTGCTCGAGTTGAATTTTCATTAGTTCCAATATGGTTGCCTTAAAGTCTTCCATGTTTACACCGTAATTTTGTGTAACTACTTTTCTTTTTTTCTGTGTAGACTTCAGGTCTTTGTCGCCTGTTGTTCTGGAACCTTAGTACAAAACAAATTTCCTGCGTAGAATTCGATTCTGTTTTGGCTGACAGGTAAAGTTCGTGTCTTCGTTACCACTTTTAAGGTTAGGAAAAACTGTTAAGGTTAGGAAAAACTTTTTTTTTACCTAATTTATTCGGTACTGGGTATCTGTCGAGCTTGGTTAGTGTTATGGTCCAAAGTTAGGACCAAGGAAGAACAACCCGAACACAAGAGTAGGAATAACAAAGATATATTACACAGAATAATAATACAAGATGTGAAAGGTATTAGTATGACTGTCAGTCTGGTTTGGAGTGAACTACTATTGGCTCGACTCGATTCAGTCTCCTCCATCTCTCTTGAGAGGCGCAGTATTCATAGTGTCAGGAAGAGTTCACTCTGTCGTTATAGGTAAGGTCCCATAACAGTTAATACATTTAAATTCCTGTAGTCTCCATAGACTCGCCACTGTCCAGATGTGGATTTTGAAACTATCTGAATGGCTGACGACCAGTGTGATATTGACTGTTGTATTATTCCTGCTTGGAGTAGTGCTGTAAATTCCTCTTTTATAGATTTAAGTTTTTCTTTAGACAGATGTCTCACTTTAACTATCTCCTGTATCAATGGTATGCCTGAATTCTGAGAGATCTGGGTTAGGTGTCTTCGTTCTTGATGAAAGTAGAGTTGGCAGGTCTTGGAATAGCGGACGTACAATTTCTGGGAGGACGTTGCTGTGGTTAATTGCTATTTGGTGAATGGGTCCCTCATTGTTCTTACCCAGTAGGTAGTATTTGATAGTTGGGTCAACTAGTCATCAGTTTTTACAGTTCACTAGTAGCCTATAATGTTTCAGAAAGTCGGCGCCTAAAAGCGGGTTAATAGTGTCAACCTCCACTAAAGTACATCTGTATGAGTGGCGAAGTCTTGGAAATTCTATGTCAATGGATGCTTCTCTGTAGCATTGGATATATTGTCCATTTGCTGAGGATAGGTGAATTGATGTTGGATTTAGACAGAATCCGTTGGCATTTTCCTGGGTAGTATGGTCGCTCAAGTACTTGGATTAATATTGCCCTACCCAGGTTGCAGCCTCAAAAAGCGGCGAATCACTGGTTGCAATAGCAATCTGCTTAATAGTTTTCCAACCCAGACTCTTCGTTTGACATGGATCCTCTGGTTTGTGGTATCAACCTGGAATTTGGCTGCATTTTACAGACTGATTTATTTGGTCACTGGCAACATGGTTTGGATGATTTTTTCCCACAATGAACGTGTCCACGGCATACTTGGTGTCTCTGGTTTTCATAAAATGGATGAATGCCATTGTGTATTTCAATTTTGAGTTTTGCTGTCCGTTCAGTTTGCCTTCTGTAACATTCATGGTATGTGGTGTTTTAGACCATACTCGTTTTCATCAGCACGTCGGTTAAGGTACCCAGCTCACCCAACTTTAAGTTTCTAGCAGCAGCTATGACTTGGTGTTATTGTGAGAGGCAGGGCTTATGGGAAACAGTGTCTGAGCAAGTCTTCTCCTACTCCTACTTTATCGGCTGTTGCCATTAACTCTCTCAGGTTGTGCCTGTCTGTTATGCTCATGTCATTTATTAATCTCTCAAAAAGCTCTGGCTTTATTTATTTCAGAGCTTGTAATGACAGCTTGTTGTTACGATTGGACGACTGATGAGATTCTCGACATGATGAAAGGAGACAGAAAACCCTGCCAACATACGGGATGGAGTACAGAAAATTACGGAATGAAATAAAGACCAAATGTAGCCAAGCAAAAGAATGGCTAAACAAAAAATGCACAGAAATAGAAAGATTGAATACCACCAACAAAATAGACATGCACAAACAAATAAAACAACTAACAGGACAGGAGAGATGCTCGTCAACAGGCTGCCTAAAATCAAAGGATGGAACACTCATATTAGACAAGGAAAAAATTTTCAAAGGCTGAGCAGAGTATTGTGAGATAGGAGGATTTCTTTGGTAACAAAGAAAAGAATACTGGGCTATTACGTGACATCTTCTTTACGGCAGCAAATGTTGGACAATTTCCACAAAGATGAAGAAGAGACTCGAGGCGACGGAGATGTGGTTTCACAGAAGGATGCTAAGGATGTCATGGACCGAACATGTGAGCAACGTTGAGGTCTTAGAGAGGTTACAAACAAGGAGAAGGCTTATACTTAACATCAGAAAGAGGCAGCTGAGGTTTCTGAGACACAAAATGAGGAAGGAGAGCCTGGAGAATCTGATATTCACGGGTCGAATAGAGGGAAAGAGAGACAAGGGAATTCAGCGCTTGACATACCTGACGAGCTTGAGCAGGTGGATGACAGAATGTGGTCTGGAGGAGGAAGCAGAGGGAAGGAACATGCTGAGAGCTGCAAGGGATAGAAGGAGGTGGAGAGCCATGATCGTCTACGTCCTGAAAGGGCATGGCACATAAAAAGAAGAAAAGAATGACAGCTTCTTTCAGCTCCTGATTTTTTTGTTAAAATGGACTCCTGGAGTTTCATTAGAAGTTATGGTGGCAGGGCCGAAAGCACATTATAAAATTTTCTTTCTGTGTTCGTTATTTTTCGTAAGCATAACTGGGCCTCAATAATCGCAAAATAGCCAGCAGCGGCCATTTCCATAAATGTTGATATTTTGATACCTATAATTGCTGCTTAATTAATTTCGTTTGGTGAGGTTGAAATGTCCGTTTCACGTTTTTTTTTGTCTTTTTTGTTTTACACACGCAGTGAAGTAAATATTCAGTATCTTTTTAATACACGTGGCCAGTCAAGTTGTTTTCAATGTTGTTACTTGACGAAAATTTTCACGTGGTCGATCAAGTTTTGTTTTCCGTTGTTGAAATTATATATTATATTTATATATATTATTATCACGTATCAGAGACTCTTGGGTCAAAGGATACATTATACAGTGGTGCTCTTCATTCTGTAGATAATCCTGAGCTACCTGTGTTCTAGCCCTATTGAGCTTTACTATTTCCATTTCTAAATGAGCTAATAAGTCTTCATATGGTCGTAAGTCTATCACTAGGGTTATCAACTATTTTGATCTAGTTGTGATCACCTCACTGGTCTTTTATAGTATTTGCACTATGTTCCTAGGCTTCTATTGCCAAAATCAGCACCAGCACTACCAGTTATCCTCCCCTGTCTATATCTGCAATGAAATGGAGATAAGAGTCAATTTTTACTCCTACATTCCTTTCTGTCATTTTTCTTATGGTTATATGTTTGCGTAATTACCTGAGAAAGTAATCCAGTCCCTAGCCAGTGGCGTCACACATGCAGGGGGGGGGGCTTCCACACATACGTTAACACCGACAACCGCGATCCGGCCCACCCTCGTGCTCTCCCGCATTTATTTTATCAATCTTCCCATATTATCTATTCTGGGGTCTTAGTTCGCACTGCCCCTCTCAGTTGTAATTTTAAAGGTAATTTTTCCTACTGCCTTAGATGCTTTTTCAGTTTTTAATCATTCTTCTAACTGGTCTAACGGAATCTCATCCTCATCTGCCTAACTATTCGACCATTCACTACTCATCATCAATGCATCATCAGCTTCATTACTTTCCTCAGAGGATCTATTTTCACAATTATTGATGTCCTTTATTTTCTCCAAACTCACTGGGGTAATCATAATTTCCTCTTCACTATCAGTCTCTAATTCTTCGGGTACAACCAAGGTTGCCCTCCTCCTTCTTCTTTACTTACCCCTCCCCTTAGTTCCTTGTCATTCATCTATCTCAGCTAACTTTATATCATTAACATGTACCCGCTTTACTTTTCCTGCTATTTGATCCCAAATTATGTAAGAAGCAGGTCCCGTCTGTTCCACTATCCTATAAAAAGGAATCCATCTCCGATCCAGTTTACCTTCCTCAGGTGACTTTATAATATACGGGATCACCCACTTGGAAGTTAATTTCCTTCCTGTTTTTATTTATTCTATCATTACGCCTCTTCTGAGCTCTCCTGATTCTCCTTCTCACCTGAGTGAAAACCTTATGTTGTTGTTCCAAGATCAATTTATGGTGATCTTCTCCCATATATTTCCTTCTGGGTCTTAGCAAATTATCTACCAGTAAAATCACATCTCTGCCAAATATCATATAGTAAGGGGAAAATTTCACGGTTTCATACATAGAAAATCGCACAGCAGCCAGCGCTTGATTTAAATACTCATCCCAGCTCTCCTTATTATCTTCTGCTAATTTAACTAGCACACTGGCTAAGGTCTGGTGGAATCTTTCTACTTTAGCATTACTTTGGGGATGGTATGGTGAGGTAGTAATGTGTATAGTATTTAATTCTCTCAGAGTCTCCTTCATAATTAGTATTGAAGTATTATATTTGGTACTGTTTGTGCTTTCCTATTAGGTATCACAAAAGCCTCTGGCCAATTTGTCAGCCAGTCCACGAAGCTTATTATATATGGATTTCCACGAGCAGTCTTTCATAGGGTCCTGAAATATCTATGCTCACCTTCTGAAATGGATAATTAGGAATATCTGTTTCCATCACTGGGGCGGCCCTATTATTTCTACTATGTGATTGACACGTTATGCAATTGTTCACATAATTCAATACATTATTATACAGTCTAGACCGAAAATAATTCATGACTATTAATACATAGGCTCTATCAATTCCCATGTGTCCTATCTTTTCATGATACTGGTCTAGGATTTCTTGTCTTAATATTTTTGGTACTACTATTTTGAGACTTATTTCTTCTCGTCCCGAAAGGTAACTCAATACTCCATGGTGTATAACATATTTAGAGGTAATCTCTGCCTCTACCCTGCTCCTAAGAGAAGTAATTTAGCTATCTCCTTGATTCTTTTCTATGATAGCTTCCCAATGGGGGTCCCTAATAATTTCTTCTTCCTTATCTTCTTCCTCCAAAACTGGACGTTTGCTTAGGGTGTGAGAATTTATCACATTAACTTGATAAGCCCTGTCATCCACACCTGGTTCTAAGATAATAGATTCGGACTCTAATTTTTATGGAATTCTTGATAAAAGATCTGTACAGGTATTATCTTTTCCAGCTAAACTGTCGGAATTTTATTGACTTTAGGTCCGTACCTAAAGAATAAAACCTACTACCGGTATATTAACCGGGGTCCGACGTAAAAAAAAAATGTAACTTGGAAATACAACTACGCACACTACTGTAGGTCTAAATATATTTTTATTAGAGGGTAAAAAAAGTAACCTTTTCTTGCAAGATATTCCCCTTGCTAGGGAATTGGAAATTCCCTGTTGTAACAATAAAAAAAAAATGACGACAAAACAAAAGTAGAGTACAAAAACCAAGTAAAAATTTTTAAAAATTACCCACTTTTTCCTTTGCCAAAAATGGCCACTCAAACACGTGGTCTATTCTAGGTCTCCCTCGTGGGAGAAAAAACAAAGTTCTTGTTAAAATGGCCTCGTTAACTCGCGGCCTATATAAATCTAGTATTCCCTCGTGGGAGTACAAAATAAAGTTCTAGGAGTCGAAGAAGGACTGGGAGCTTCTTTGAAAATTTCTTCCTCAGGACTTCAATCACGACTGGGTCTTCCCGGGAATTTCTTCTTTCAACCGCCTCGTCAGAGATCTTCTTTCTAAGGAACAATTCCTAAAAGTTCTTCTTTGGATACAGAACCTTACTAAGGAAATAAACAGACTCGCTTATTCCTTGGTTCTAAAATTACTGCTCCCTCGGCTAGAGGCTCTATCTGTCAGAAACTCGCCACTTCACCGGACCTCACGTAACTTTTTTAAGCAGTCACACTGCCTAAAATGAAGGTCTGAAACCCAACAGGAGGTATCAAAAAGAGGCCGAAGTCGTTTAGATCGGCGTTTATATACACCTTCCTCCCCTACCACTTGCTGCTGCTGCTGCTATCAGTGACAGGCCCGGAAATCCCCAAAGGGCAATAACCTCCCAGTCCTTCTTCATTATAAATTTTCACAAAATACTCTGTTTTACAATGATAGCCGCTAAGCTTCAATGCCCACTACTCAATCTACCTATTCATCCATTTTACGTCTAATAAATGTTTGAAGGGCTTATGGTCAGTTTTAATTTATGTATATGTATATAAGGAAGGAATTGACAAGAGGTTTAAAATAGCATTTAGTGATCTTCTTTTTTGTCCGTTAGAGGGTTGCCATTGGATGGAAATTGAGACATTTGACACAGATCCAAAGGAACCCCTAAGATTCTGATAGAATGGCTTAAAGTCGCATCTATTAGTAGCCTCCTGCAATTTGTGTGCCTTCTCTCACTACCATGCTTGTTTCATTTTCCATAGCTGAAATCGGCATAGGTTTCTGGCTTTCTTGAATTTGTCACATCCTGCCGGCACTCCCACATTTTTTTAAACAACCGGATACAAAAGCTTAACCAGCAATCGTTGTAAAACTGATTCAGAGCATAAAGAGGCCTCAAAGCATTGAAAAAGCATGATTCCATGCCTCATATGACTAGGATGAAAATGAGAATCTGTTCGAGCAGCTGACAACCGGTTCACGACACCAGCCATCAGTATCAGCAGTTCCAGCCAACCATCACCATCAGCCGCCGCTCTAGCCAGCCAGACATCCACGCCAGCAGCAATGATATGCAATAAACTGTCCTTTTCAGGACAACATTCTTCTCATCCTCTGCATGAACATGCTATTTTTACCTAGTGCACTGTAACCATATTTTTTGTTAACGAAAATAAACTTGGCAATATAGTTTTTTACTGTTGTGGAGTTATTCCCTTAGTGGAAACTGTATTCGGACTAAATGCGTCCTAAATAGGTTGAACGTGCAGAAAGGTTAGGAACTTGTAATAAAGTGTTACGCAGAGTAATCGAGTTGTGGTCGCTGACTACTTCCTCTCTCGACTACTACTGACTCCTATTATAATAGATGGGAGAGTCTATTATCTAGACAAGGTGTCTTTCACTAAAACACCCCCCTCCTAAAACTTTATTCCGTAGGAGAAAAAGGTTTAATTTTTTATTTTATTTTACTTTAATTTTTTTACAGAAAAGAAGAAAACAAACAAAAAAAATTCATTTTTTTAGCAATATCGTAGCGTATCTCCTACGTTTTGGGTCCATTTTTAAATGATCAGTTGCCTTTCTTTTTCTCTTGGATCGGCGTACCTCAGGTAACATCGTTGCTGGCGTTGGTAGATCAAATGTATCAAAAATCACCTCCATCGGTGTTTCTTCAACTGGAGCGATATCAACCACGTCTGAAGAGCGTCGTCTGATCTGGTTAATGTGCCGTCTGCACGTGAATTTTTCACCTTTCACGAAGTACATCATGTTGCCAATCCGCTTTTCTATTTTTCCACTCTCCCAGAATGATTTATTCTGTTTATATACCTTAAAGTATACTTTTTCACCAGGATTGTATTACTTAACTTGAATAATTTTTTCTGTACCTGGCTTTGTCTTTTTTGGTAATAATTTGTCGAAGACAGATCTTACCCGACGTGCAAACATCACCTCGGCTGGCGATTGTGAGGCTGGTGTTGCGTTATTTGGGGTAAGTCTGTATACCTATAGAAACTTCTGTAGGGCTTCATCTGCAGGTATTTCCCTAGCTTTCTTTAAAGCTTTTTTAAGGGTGTCCACAAATTTTTCAGCTAACCCATTTGATCTTGGGTGATATGGAGCTGTGGTAACATGTTCGACATTGTATTCCTTGCAGAAATCTTTAAATTGTTTCGACGTAAATTGACTTCCGTTGTCCGTCACATTTGTGTCTACTACACCAAACCTTGTGAACAATTTCAGCAGGAAGTTTTTCGTACTTTGCGTCGTCGGTTTTCTTATCCTTTGTATCTCAGGCCATTTTGAGAAACTATCCACTACTATGATGTAATAGTATCCATTCAGTGGACCTGCAAAATCCACATGCAACCTAGACCATGGTAGGTCTGTTTTTGGCCAGGGATTAAATTTTACAGGTGGTGCCTTTGCAGCCAAAGCACAGCATTTACATTTTGCCACTGCATTCTCAATGCCCCTGTCCATATTCGGCCAATAAACAAAACTTCGCATTAGGCTCTTCATCCTAGTGCTGCCTGGATGACCAGTATGAAAATCTTTTAATATTTGTTTTTGGAGTGTGTATGGAATCACCACACGTTCTCTATATAACAATACTGTATCGCAAAGCGAAAACACATTTTTTGTGTACTGGTCCCTCTTGGATATTTTTCTTTTACTTTCAATATATACTCGTCCCTGGTGGCTTCTTCTTTTATTTTTTCTAGAGTTACTGGAAGTTCCCGAACTGCATTACACACAGTAAATTTCAGCTCTTCTTCTGACTTCAGTGAGGCAATAACCGTGTCTTCTAATGGTTCGCTCCTTTTAGGAATTAACCTGGACAGCCCATCAGCATAGCCAAATTTATTCGATGGTATGTACACCATGCTGAAGTTATAATTTAGCAATATTGTAGCCCATCTTTGTAGTCGGTTTTGCTGTATGCTTCGGCAAACCCTTTTTCGATCCAAAAATCGAAATTAGAGGCTTATGATCGGTTTGTAGCTTAAAATGTCGACCGTGGAGAAAACGGTGAAATTTCGCAACTGCAAATATTATTCCTAACGCCCCTTTCTCTATCTGAGAGTAATTCTTCTCAGCCGGAAGTAGTGCTCTAGAAGCATGAGCAATTGGTTTTACTTGATCCTCTGTCATTTTGTGTAAAATACACGCTCCTACTCCATACGCACTTGCGTCACAAGCTACTATGATTTCTAAATCCGGATTGTAATGGGTTAAAAATAATTCCGAGGTTAACACTTCCTTTATCTTTTCAAATGCTTTCTGGCATTCATTAGTCCACTCCCAGGGTTTTCCTTTCTTTAATAGTTCATTTAATGGTTCCTGCAGATCATACATTTTAGGGATGTATATTTGGTAATAATTAGCTAATCCCAAAAAACTTTGTAATGTGGTAATATCTTTTGGAGCCGGCATGTCTTTTATAGCCGCTGCTCGCTCTGGGTCTGGCCTTCTACCATTCTTATCGATGATCTGCCCCAGATATTTTACTTTTTCCATAAAAAACTCGCATTTACTTTCCTTGAGTTTAAATCCAAAATCCTGTATTCTGGAAACTACTGCATTTACATGTTTCACGTGTTCTGCGATACTTGTACTTCTCATGAGTATGTCGTCCAGATATGCTACTGCGAAATCCAAACCACCCAACATCGAATCCATTACTTGTTGGGAAATGGCGGGGGCGACCTTAATCCCAAAAGGTAGTCTGTTAAATTTATACAGACCCCGATGTGTGTTAATACACAAAAGTTTAGACGCTTCTTCTTCTACCGGTATTTTCAGATATGCATCGCTGAGGTCTATCTTCGAAAATAGTGTGCCTCCATTAAGCTTTGCAAATATTTCTTCCGCTGTTGGTAGAGGATAATTATAGTCTTTAAGTGCCGCGTTTAACCCCGTCGAAAAATCCGCACAAACACGAATGTATTTAGACGTTTTTTTCACGTATACCGTCGGAGCTGCCCAATCACTATAGTCAACTTTTTTGAGTACACCGGATTTCGCTAATCTGTCCAATTCTTTATCAATTTGTTCCATTGAGGCAAACGGCACATTTCTTTTCTTTTTGAATACCGCCTGAGCGTTTTCTTTTAGAAAGAATTACGCCTACATCTTGGTACACGTTCCCAAACCTGGAGAAAAAACAGTAGGAAATGTTTCCTTAAGTTTCTTTATTAATTTTTGGGCTTCGGAGTTTAAACTTTCTACCTTGTAACAGAAAGAATTTATCGGTAGATCCCATAATTGAAATTCTGTTATCCAATTAGTTAGTACCAAGTGAGTTCGTAGTATTTTCCATGACAAATAGTTTAACTTTTCGCGTTTTTTTATTTAACCTGCCATTTGTAACAAGTTCTCCCCAACTTCTTCCACGAATGCAAATTTATGATAGAGAGATCCGAACCAGTGTCAAGTTGCATTTTTATTTTTTTATTATTTATTTCGACGGTAACAAATTTTCTAGTGATTCCATCGTTTACCGTTTTGGTGTCAGACGAGTTTTTGACCGGTGGTGACGTGTTTTTTGTAATTTGTGTGTTTTCTATTGCAGATATTCGAACTTGTTTTTGGCTGAAAAGACTTCGTTTATTTTGAAGAACTTTATCCGACTTACAAAGTTTTTTCCCTTAAGTTAAGTTATTTGTTAAGTTTTTATTTTCCTTTCTTTTATTTCTTTTGTTTGAATTTCTTTTTTTTTTCTTGGCTTCGGCCAACATTTTTATTTTTTTTTAGTCCGGTTAGACAAAGTCTTACTGGCTTTTTATTTCTGTTTATTTCTTTTTAGTTCTTGTTTTTAAATACCGTTTAAGAAAAGAAAAAAGAAAAAGAAAGAGAATTTTGTTTTATTTTTTCCTCCTTTTTAGTTTATACCCTCCCCCGTTTTTATTTTCAATTTAATTAGCGACTTCGGTCGCAATCCTTTAATTTTTGGTTTGACTAGTTTCTAACCTTTTGTATTTTTCTATTTAATTTATTTGTTTAGCGGCTTCGGCCGCAAACCTTTATTTTTTTTAGTTTGGTTTGACTAGTTTCAAACCAGACTTTTTATTTCTTTTCTTTTTCTTTCTGTTTTAATGGCTTGACAAAAAAAGAAAGGAGTTCATTTTTCTTTTATTTTCGGCTGCCTTTGGGCGCCATTTTGAATTTTTCTTTTTTAAAGTCTTACGAGACTATTTAGTTTATAGTTTTTCTTTTATTTGATCTAGTTTGCTTTTTATTTTTCTAATTTGGGTAAACTTTTAGTTTTCCCAGTTTATTTATTTAATAGCCTTTGTTTTAAAGTTTATTGTTAGTTTATTGTTTTAATTTACTTTTGTTTTACTTTCTTTATTTGTTTAACTTCTTCTAATTTTAGAAGAAAGTAATTTTTGCTTTTGCTTTTTATTTTTATTTTTTTTCTCTTCTCCTTATCCCAACTCCTTACCATTTTACAACAATTAGTCCAGCTTTTCTTTTTCACCTCTATAAAAAATGGCCGACGAAATGAGTCGGTCAGGTGTGAAAAAAGAACTCTTTGGGGCGGCTGCTAAAGCTGACCCCCCAGATAAAAACAAAACCAAAAAACGGGGAAAAGCTCCCCCAAATCAACCAGACCAGGCTTGTACGAAAATTCTTAGTAGCACTGAGAAGGAATAGACCATGCAGGTCTCAAACCCAAGTCCTAAAGAAAAGGTACCGAAGGAGGCACAATCTAAGTCAACAGCCGAGGAATCGCCCTCCTGCTGGAAGTCCCCCCTAGTTGTATTGTGAATATTGCGGAGTTCTTCGAAAAGGCTAAGGATTACGCTCATCTTGTAAATAAAGATGGGCTCCTTAAAGACGTCCAAGAACTGAAGGTATTCGAACAGAGAATGGTGACAGTCTTCGCGGTCGACAAGCGTACGCGCAAAATTTGTCGCTCCACGAAAGACATAGTGATCAAATCACTTTTGTCCCTGGGGATAAAACCCCAAAGAGTTATAAAAGGTGTGAAGTTTTTCATGTGGGACGTACTGCTGCCCATGCCTGAAGATTGTCTAGAAATGGCAAAGAGAGAACTTATTACGAAAGACCTAATTTTCAGGACGGAATACGAAGGTCGGCGAAGGACCAGCGTGGCCGTATTTGAGGTCCCTCCTCAAAAAACCGGAGAGCACCTGGCTGCATTTTTTATGCAGTACGGCCAAATTTTAGGGGCTCTCTCGGACAATTTGAACGGGGGGTGAACTTTTGATATAATGATCGATGAGTCGGCCGGTAGAAAACCAATTTGCTGGAAGTGTGGAGTGACTGGTTATCTCTCCTCCTCCTGCCCAGGGAAGAAGGCCCCTGGAGTTCCGGCTGCTGGCGACCAAAATCCCCCTTTGGCCGAGACTGTTAAATCCACGGCGCCTGTAATGGGCCTACCTCCGAAACGGACCGGTGAGGAAAATCCCTCGGTTCGGTCTTTACCCACATTACCCCCAAAACCGACGCCTTCCACTAGTGTGGATAAGGAGAAGGATGAGGGGGAATGGCGTGTCGTAGGTAGGGGCAAAGGGAAGATCCGAACAGCTGGGCCTCTGTCCCAGCATGACTCCAGGGATATTGTCACCTACAGTCCCATTCCCTCTACTAGCTCTGAGGGCGACGCCTCGGCGTCGTACGATAAACAGCAACAACCACACAGAAATTAAATGAGCCTAGCTGGAAAAAAATTTTGGACCTCAAAAAGATGAAAGAAAAGTTGGACGCGAAGCGGTCAAAGAACCGTAAGTCGCGGTGGGGGCCTTGCACCTCATCCTCTGACCCGTCTTCCCCTCCATCTTTCGTAAAACCTCCTCCTCCCAAATCATTGTCAAATTCCCCGTCGAAACAAAAAGACTGCTTTTCAAATAAGCCTTCCCCACTCAAGACCCCATCTGGCATTACACCCTCTCACACACCTACATGCACTCCTACACCAACACCTTCACAATCCCCTCTAAAAAAGAGTGAAAGAAGCCCAGATTTGCCAGTCGCTGCAGAGAGGAGGGAAAAAAAGTAGGCCTCCATATCTACCAGGGGAAGACGTCTGCCGCGTATCCGGGGGACAGGCAGAAAGGGTCTTCGGGCAAACAAAAAACCCCAGGCCCTTAAAAGTACTATACAACTTCCGGCACATCAATAGAGTTGATGTGGAAGTGCCGGAAAAATTTAAAGACGCCCGAAGGATACTGACAGTTGTTCGATCTGGTCCGGGTACGCGGGAGATTTGGCGCATGATCGAGGAGGCAAACACGTCTCTGAAATTGGTGCCCCCAGCGGCCGTTTTTGAGCCAAATTTGGATGAATCAAAGGAATGCAAAGGGAGGGTCTTTGTTTTTGTTCACCCATCCCTTTATAGGGCTCTTAAACTCACGTATCCTGCGGACATCGGCGGCTTGTCTCATGATGATACCGTCGAGATTGAGATGGCGTCTGGATCAATGGGACGAGCTGTCGGTG
This sequence comes from Acanthosepion esculentum, assembly GCA_964036315.1. Classification (NCBI taxonomy): domain Eukaryota; kingdom Metazoa; phylum Mollusca; class Cephalopoda; order Sepiida; family Sepiidae; genus Acanthosepion; species Acanthosepion esculentum. The sequence goes on along the minus strand of OZ038481.1, from coordinate 68,380,576 downwards.
TCCTCACCCCAGCTATGTTCTATCCTGAAGGGCAAACCTAATCGATTTGATAATGGCTCTCTGGTTGGCTAGCGTGAATGTCCGAGGCCTGAGGTCGGAGTCTCGAAGGGTGAGGCTCTCTCGCGACCTTCAGAGCCTCGGGGTGAATATATGTTGTGTGCAAGAGACCCGTTTTTCTTCTGGCGATTATGAAGGCATTCTGTCTAAGGAGTTTACTCTTTATTCAGCATGTTTTGATGGACGCTCGAAGGGTGTCTCTTGGCTGGTGAGCAAGGCTTTGAAGACTGCGTGTGCTCTTGTCTTCGCAGATCCGGCGGGCAGATTTTGCGTGCTGGGTGTTACCATAAAGGATAAGGCTTTGCGTCTCATTGGGGTTTATCGGCCCAACATCCAGACTGAGCGGTCTGCTTTGTTTCTGCAGATCGGGCCGTTTATGATGACATCACGTCGGTTAGTTTTAGTGGGGGATTGGAATACCATCCTTGACCCCGATATAGATGGTGTAGGGTCAAATTACAATTCGGGTACTAAAAACTGGGGCGTGGAACATTTTCGCGACTTTGTCGATGGGTTTGATCTCGTCGACAAATACTGGAATGAGCACCCTCAGGAGGTAGTTTGGACTTAGACAAATAGTGGCAGCTCGGCTGTAGGTATGCGTGCAAGCTACCTCGACCGAGTTTTAGTTAGGAGAGTTGATGTAGGGCTTTTAGGGTGTCCAAGTTTTCATTATATAGTTTATTCGGATCATAGGCTTGTCCGGGTCCATGTAAACTTAGATAAGCCTAAGGTTAGGATGGCTGGCTACTGGAAATTCAACTGCTCGTTATTTGGCGAGCAGGAATTCCGGGACCAGCCGTTACTAATGTTACAAAGGGAACTGACGGGAGCTGTGGTGGGAAATGCCTGGTCGGACCGATTAAAATCTAAAATTCGAACGTTTGCTGCCGATTTTAGTCGTAGACTCAATCTAGATAGATTAGCGGCGCAAACGGCTTTAGAGCAAAGAGTTGATCGGGCTGTTAAATCCCGTGATAGTGGGGAAGTAGTCTTAGCTAAGACAGAGTTGGCTGCCTTGCTTATCAAGAAGGATCAAGAATGTCCTCTGAGGTGACGAATATGGCCGCAGAATTGCGTGCAGAGGAAAGTAGGAATGCATCACGGCGACATATCGCGAGCGTCACATTGCCGGATAAGCGGACCGTGACCACAAACTCGAGCATATGTGAGGCTTTTCGGGATTACTTTCGGGATCTTTTTACCAGGGAGCCCGGTCTGAGCCCTGCTCAGTTCGACGCTTCTTTAGCCGACTTTCCCTGCCTTGAGGCAGCTGAAGCGGCTGGGTGCGAGGGTCCCATCACAGAGACGGAAATCTGGGAAGGGATGAAACAGGTTGGCCTGGATAAATCTCTGGGATTAGATGGTCTTCCTTACGAAGTCTACTTGAGGCAGTCGCCCGTTTTTGTTCCTTTGCTGGAACTGATCTTCAACAACTGGATGAAGCAGGGGTCTATACTTCAACGCTTCACCAGGGTTGTGATCAAGTTGCTGCGTAAGGACAAAAGCGGTGGGGATGGGGTAGGTAATTTTCGCCCTTTAACTATGTTAAATACAGAGTTAAAGATTTTGGCTAAGATCTTAGCTAACCGTTTGCAGCTTGTCCTGTCTAGTCTGATTGGCTCCGAACAGACTTGTGCTGTGAAGGGCAGGACTTTTCAGGACAACCTTCATATGGTGCGCCTGATCATAGAGAAAGTCGACAGTGAAGCCGCGCTGATCAATTTGGATCAGTCCAAGGCCTTTGATAGGGTTGACCATCGATTCTTGGAGGCTGTTCTTTCGGCTGCCGGTTTCGGGCCGTACTTTCGCTCCTGGATCCGTCTTCTGTATGCGACTCTCGGTGCGCTGGTAGAAGTGAATGTGGTAAGATCGGAACCTTTCGTATTGTCTCGATCTATTCGTCAGGGTTGTCCGCTTTCGCCTATGCTTTACGTTCTTGCGTTGGAACCTTTCCTTCGCAAGTTAAAGGCGAATCCGGTCCTGCGCGGAATTTCCATACCTGGTGCTACCACCTCGGCCAGGTATTCTGCCTATGCTGACGACGTTTCGGTTCTTGTGTCGAGCAGAGCCGAGATTAACGAAGTCAGCAAAGAAATCAGTGGTTATGAGATGGTGACAGGGGCCAAGATCAACCGCGATAAGTCTGTTGGCTTGCGGTTGGGTGCTTGGAAGGGAGTTTCTCTTCCCGGACCTTTCCACTGGACGGATGGGCCGATCAAGATACTCGGCGTCTGGTTCGGTCCTGATATCCAGTTAGAAATGAATTGGTCGGAGGTACAGGGGAAGGCCGAGATCGCAATTAATTTGTGGTCTCGGAGGAATCTTTCCTTGAGGGGGAGGGCGGAGATATGTGTTTCACATATCTACCCGATTCTCCTTTACCGACTCTCGGTACTTCCACTCTCGTCTACCACACTAATTTTATTAGTACAGCTCTTGTTCTCTTTCTTGTGGAGAGGCAAAGCCCCTAGGGTATGTCGGGAGATCTGTTGCCTTCATCCATCTGAATGCGGTCTAGGTATGCCTAGCATTGAGATTCGTCTCGACATGCTTCGCATCGGGTTCCTAGATCGTTTGTGTCGCGATTCGGATGAGGGGGGCGCCTTCTGGAAGGAAGACGCCCGTAGAAATTTCCCATCCTTGAGAAGTGTGCACTCGTGCGAAGAGGAGGCCCACCGTTTGCCCCGTGCCGAGTGCTCCTTCTACCGTGAATGTCGTCTTGCTCTTAAACACCTCTTACGGGCGTCGGATGGCCTCTCAAACGTCCAGGCGTTGTCTCGTAGGGCATTATATCAAGTGATAGTCAGGGGGTCCGTTCATGATGATTTGATTGACGAGCTCGGTCTTACGAAGCAGGAGGCTCGCTCAATCTGGCCTTGGGATCCCGGGTTGAAATGTCTCAATAACGATGAGGCTGGATCACCTGGCTGGTGATGCGTGGGGCCCTCTGGGTCGCCAAAAAGCTTTGCGCAGCGGGCTTGGAGAAATATCCAAACTGCCAACGCTGTGATGGGGAAGTCGAGACCCTTGGTCACGTCTTCTTTCATTGCAAGTTGGTAGCACCATTGTGTAAGTTTGTTGAAGGCCTCATGGTTCGCATGTTGCAGGGAAAGTTCTTTGTCCTTGTGGCCTCTTCTGTTTGTAGCAATGTGGCCCCGAAGTTTGAACTTTATGTGTTCCACTGCTTGCTAGGAGTTATGAGAGTCGTGATTTGGACGACACGTCAGAAGGGATTCTATGGAGGTGAGAAGTTCACCTCTTCCCAACTGATCTTGTACTTTAGGCATCAGCTTAAAGTCAAGATTAGGACAGAAAGGCGGCAACTCTCTTCATCGGAATTCGGCAAAAGGTGGGTAAATCTTGCGCGAATGTGCAGAGTGAGAGGGGCTGACCTGGAGTGGCACTTTGATGTCGGTTAGGTACAGGATTTTGTCCTTCATGGGTTGAACAGAGGCAACCCGTCCCGATATTAGGCTAGTTTAGGTTAATTTTGAATCTTTAGTTTCTCATTTCTGGTTAACTTAGCTAGGGTATGTATGCTCATTGGCCCCCTATTATTTCTGTCCCTATTTTTCTTTAGTTTAATTCCCCATCCCCTCCCTCGTTAGGTGGTCAGTGACGTCAGTTCTCTAGTAGTTGCGGGATGACTTTCGTTTCGTGTGTGTGTTTTTCGTATTTGTTATTGTGTCTAAATGCGTGCGTGATTGTGTCAGTGCCTTTTTGGACGGATGATTGTTTTTTATACTTTTATAATCTCGCAATCTTTTCGTCCAGTTAACTGATGTTTCTGCCACATTTAGGTATTGTGGGGTTTTTATTACTAACCTTATTTTGTTTTGTTTTCATGTAAATAGTTTTTAATTCATATTGTAAATATTCATTGGGTTTTTTAAAATTATCCCCCCCACCACCACCACAGACTTTGAAATGTACATATGGGGACTAGTTAGACTTTCATAGAGAATATGAGGAATTATGGTGGATGTAGTAAGAAAGGTAGGAAAGAATGTGTTCTTTTGGTGTTAGGACTATTATTGGTATGTTTGGGTCAGTGTTTGTGACTAGCTAAGTTTAAATTTAAGACAGAAGGAGACCGTCCTTCCCCAATCCCCTTTTTGGCCTTGTGCCACATTTTGTATATTTATATACAAATAAATATCTATTCCATCGCTTACCTCGTTGGACTTTAGTTTTCTTATTTTATTGCCTTTATTTTTTGAACGGCAATGTGTGCTTCTGTGCATTCTTCTGTGGAATAAAAAATATTTCAACTGTGGAAGAGTCCACAGTTGAAAAATTTTTAATTCCTAAAATTGCAATATATGTACCAGTGTAGTTCACCGCAATCAAAACATGGCTTCGGGCGTTTTTGTTTGTTTCTTTCTGGTATATTACTTTTTGCTTGATAATATGCAATTTTACTATTCTTTTTGTTAGACTGACTTTCTTCTTTGTACCGAATTTTCCTTACATGTGAAACGCCAAACTGTTCTATGTTTTTTGCGTCTTTTTTTACGCTAACATATCTTGTGCAGTCTTCTGCCAATTTCTGTACCGTAATACTTGGATTGCTTTCCAATTTTGCCAGTACTAATTTTCTCAACTCTGCGTCTTTTTCCGCTACCAGCCCTTGAACAAACACCAAGCACTTAAAATTGTCTGCGCTTAACTCTGCCAGCTTGAATTCTTCACAATGCTTATTCACATTGGCTGCGTACGTTATATAGTCATGTTCGTCATCTTTTATCAAATTCAAACATTTCCACCTCTTGTGGATCAAAGATGTCTTTTGACTAAATAACTCACTTAATATATTTATCGCCTCGGTAAATGTCAACTCATTAGTTTTTTTTTTCGGTAAAATGTATTTTACCAATTTGTTATGCTCAGCAGTTCCTAATTTGCTTAAAAGAAGCCTAACCTTCTTTCCTTCAGACCACGAGTGGCAGTCCTCGTTATACACGTCCGTATATTTTTTATAGTATTCTTCAAAAGTTATCTTTTCATCTGGACTCTACGTGAATATTTCAATTGAATTCCATATTGTATTCTCTGGGAAAGAATCATTTTGTTGACTTTTCTCTTTCCTGTTCTCAGTTATTTCCAGAATTTTGCTTTGAAACTCCCCATGCATTTGTTCCATTTTCTGTTGGAATTGCATTTGTCTATTGAAAGTTTCCTCCTGTAACTGCTTCTGGAATACTTTTTTGTTGTTCTAATATTTTCGTTTGTTGTTCCAACTGGAACTTTAAAAAATTCTGGAATAGACTTTTGCATTCCTCCATTTTTTTTTTCAAAGTGTAAATCCGAGACTTTGTCGCCCACGTTATTTGTGGCGAACAAAATTTTTCTTCCTCCCTATGAGTGCGAATTTCGTCGTCAAAACCACTGTGGCGAACGAACTTTTTCTTCCTCCGTATGAGTGCAAATCCACGCCGCCAAAAATTATATTGGCGAACGAAAAAAAAATTTTTTTCTTCCTCCGTATGAGTACAAATCTTCGCCGCCAAAAGTTATATTGGCGAACGAATTTTTTTTCCTCCGTATGAGTGCGAATCTTCGTCGCCAAAAGTTGTATTGGCGAACGAAAATGTTTTTTCTTCCTCCGTATGAGTGCGAATCCTCGTCGCCAAAAGTTGTTGTGGAGTTATTTCCTTAGTGGAAACTGTATTCGGACTAAATGCGTCCTAAATAGGTTAAACGTGGAGAAACGTTAGGAACTTGTAATAAAGTGTTACGCAGAGTAATCGAGTTGTGGTCGCTGACTACTTCCTCTCTCGACTACTACTGACTCCTACTTATAATAGATGGGAGAGTCTATTATCTAGACAAGGTGTCTTTCACTATAACATTTACTCACGTTTTCATTTTGCTTGCTATTGTCTCCCGTCATTCAATATATGTTTGTCGGCCAATATACCACCCACAACAAAGTGGTGACCTACAATGCGAATGACACAGCAACAAGTAAATACTTGACGTAAAAGAAAAAAAACATTGTGTATTCACTATGGCATCAAACAAAGACACAATTGAGATGTCGTTCTATACATCATCCCCCTCCACTTCACTTACTCCCATATAACAAAGTCAACACCAAAAATTGGCTTCTGCAACTTCAATGCCCGGAGAATCACCTCCAAGAGATCCAAGTTCACAAATGTGGTGCAAGCTCAGTCATCAGATGTAGTCGATGAGGTAGTGGACATACTTGAAAATGTCCCAGAATCAGAGCCATACATGCACTTTAAATGTGCAGTTATCAAGAGGACTGGATGCTCCGACAAAGAATTGCTCAGCGAACTTTTACCCATACCAGTGGAGGAGACAAGACACCGTCCCACTTACTGCATTTTATGAGAAGGCGCTTAGATCATCACACCATGGCAGAACCCATCCTCCGTAGTCTGTTGATGGACAGGCTACCAGTGACTGTGGTACAGATACTAGCAGCAATGGATGAAGACACCCACCCCTGGACAAACTGGCTGACATTGGTGATAGGATTTTGCTACATGCAATCAGGGAGTTAACTGACTGCATGAAGCTTGAGAACCTGTCAGTGCAGACACACAGCACATAGGAAAGGAGTTGGCAGACCTGCAAAAGTAGATTAAGTGATACAACGTAGTTTGAGACGATAAAGAACCAGAACTCTGCATCGAGACAACAGGGTGCGCACATGCAGCCTTAATCAGGAGAGACAGAACAATATATATATATATACCATCCGCAATAAATTCATTGCACTTTTTAACATTATTCTTGTCTGACATCCATTGACAATGGCACTTGTGCATATTATCCAAAAGAGGAAGAATACTTGGATCATTTGAGTCGAACCAGTCTTGATGTATTCTTTTGACACATCCAAGTGTTTCCTAGGATGATTCGGATTCACTTTTGAAAAAACATGTTGATTCAATGTCCGCATTGTCTGGGGTATCTGCAAGCATGCTGTAACAAAGGGTCTGAAAAATTTTTAGTTGTCAGTGTTATTTAGCTTTTTGACATCTACTCTTTTAGCTGGTGGTGTGCGGTTGTTATGAACTGGACTACGAATAGTGAATCTAATCTTGGATCATATTAACCTATGGTCAGACTATCACACACCAATGGAGAATGAACAAGTCATTTTCAAACCCTTCTTGAAGGAAGACCTCACAATTACATATTCGTTGAGATGATAGTGATTGGATCGGGGATGTTTTGTGTTGGTTAGTAAGCTGGAAGATAATGTTTGTAATCAAGAGTCCATGTCACTACAAAGGAATATCAGCAGATAACCATTTGATTTGGCCTTGCCAACACTCTGCTTACCGGTTACACTATTCCATACTTTTGTATCGCAACCTACATGTGCACTGAAATCACCCAGGAGAAGTTGGTCATGAATGGAAGTACTTCTCCACTGGTTGTGTAATTCAGTAGAGAAATTCTTTATTTCGTCACTAGACTTCATGGGTGGAACATAACAACTAAAAATGGTTGCATACTTATTTCTGCCAATGCAAATACGCAATGACAAATTTTTCTCTGACTCTTGAAATAGACTCAGCATTGTATTCTAACATAAAGCAATTTGTAAGGAAAGTGATGGATTTTTTTTTATTAATCTCACAGATATTTTATTATTTAAATGTTATTTTTATTAAGAGGAAAGAAAGATTTTCTGATTATTAAATTATATTTTTGTTCATTTTTAGAAGGTTCGAAATTTTTACATTTGGAAATTCTTGCGAAAATCAATTATTGGATTTAAATAAACTTTCAGGAAATTCATAAATGAATTAGATTATTTTAGAAATGCTTCTTTTTTTAGAAAACCGGATTTTGTAAAAGTAATGTTTACTTAACCCTTTGAGCCCTGACCACCGCTTTATGGTAGTAGAGAAAAATGACGTAATGCACAGCCACCACTTGAACGGTGGGTAAATACTTGTAACTATTTTTATATCTACCAATTATTTGCCAATTTTGACTCAGGAGCTCAGGCAGAAGAGTTAAAATTATTCAGGAACGTAGGGCCCAAAGGGTTAAGTTAAAACCTAGATAATTTTATTGAATTGTTTTATTGAGTTATTTAATTGATAATTTTGTGTTCACTGAATTCTTTCTTAATTATTCATTTGCCTTTATTTTTATTTTGTCACTAAAATTATTATAATCCTGAAATGGAGTAGTTGTATTTATTTAACGTTGGTTATGAATTGTAGATTGAAATAATCCGCGTGTTAAACTTGTTGAGGGTGCAAAGAAGTCCCTCAGACAAATAATAAAAGGAAATACACTGCAAATAAAGCAAAATAAACTTTTGTTTATTTTCGTAAAAAAAAATATAAGAATTATTTTTTTTGTACAAAAATGAAATTGTCCGTAAAGCAGTGGAAGAAAAGGAGAAAAAAAGGCACTGGGAATGTGAGAGGGAAAAGGTAGGACGATGTGTAGCGAGCGAGATGAAAGAAAGAGAGGGTGAAGGAATGTTCACTGATACGCGATACTGCCTGTTGTGTGAACTGCTGAATTATCTGTGTGTGTGTGTGTGCTCGAAGCTGTCCGTGTCGCTTTGATGTCGGCTTGTCGCTGTTCTCCCTCTGGTCTGATGAGAGTTTCTACCTTCCATATATCTGAATGATGAGGCTCCGGGGAGATTAAGAAATGGGTTTCTTATGTCGAGCCCTGATTGGTCAATAAATCATATTTTTTTACCACGTGGTGTGCTTTTCACTACGTCCGAACTTTTGGGTACGCCGTTCTTGTTTTTGACCCCACAGGGTATGGTGAGGAGTGAATTCCCGCGCAGTTGTATTTTTTTGATACCCGTGGTGTGAATTAATTTTTATTGTGTCTATGGGAAATAAAATAAGGAACAGCACAAACTTGAACATGAACGAGAAATAATACAAAATCAGTTTTTTGAATAACAAACAATATTTTGATTTATATAGCATAAAAGATACGATGCATTATGCTGAAATGAGTAAAGATTTGTGAGTAAAATCTTTGTGATGCTCGTTATTTTAATTGTGTGTGTAAACTCTTATTTTGGTGTTTGGAGATGTGGTGTATGAAATTAGTTGAAGAAATATTTATTGTAGTTGTGGTGATATAAGTTTCATAGTGAAAGAATAATTCTGTTTATGAGGTAATTAAACAGCGTTTATGAAATATAAATTTCCAGTGTAAACTGGGATAAACTTAGTTGTGCTAAAGTTGTCTTTCTTTGACCATAATATTCTAAAGAAGTAATAATAAATGTTTAGATTGTTGCGGACCACGATAGCGTTGCAGCGCTGGTTTACGAAATTACCTTGTACCAGACACTACACACACCTTACCGAATCCACAAACAAAGTAAGAATAAATAAGCAGGAGGAATGACGAAGATAAGCCTGGTCAAGAGAACAAATATAAAATTTTATTAGAGTTTAACAAGTGAATTTGTCTTCTGTGAAGACCTTCAGTAAATGTACTGGAAATGTAATAATTGAGAAAGAGGCCAAGTAGATTAGTAAATTGTCTTCTGTGGAGACCTTCAGTAAGATACTGGAAATATTATAGTTAATAAAGAGGCCACGTAGATTAGTAAATTGTCTTCTGTGGAGACCTTCAGTAAATGTACTGGAAATGTTGAAAGCAAAAGAAAGGCTGTAACAAGTAGTCCCATAAGATGGACGAGGTTCCGCGCCAAAACTTAAATTCAAGATGGCCAAAGGCGGGAAAAAATTCCTCGAGAAGAAAAGTTCAGAACAGTCAATTATTAATGAATTATAAAGATACGGCAAGGGAAAATACTCACTGCGAGAGTTTATAATTGTGAGTGTATGTAATTCTTTTTTAGGTAACAGGTTCTGAGAGGACAGTTCGAAAAATATGAAAAATTCTTGTTCTTCAGGTTGGAAGTTCACGGATCTCTGGTCTAGGTCGTTCGCCGTTTCGAACAAGATGTTCGTATCAAAACGAGAAATAAATCATCGAAGAGGTGACGGTGTTCGTCAGAAAATTCGCAGCTTGACGAAAAATAAGTCATCAAAGGATAATGGAATGACAGTGTCTTAGGTGCTAAAGTTGCACGCGTCAAGCTAGGTGGGACAAAACAAATTCGCAGCTTGACGAAAAATAAGTCATCAAAGGATAATGGAATCACAGTGTCTTAGGTGCTAAAGTTGCCCGCGTCAAGCTATGCGGGACAAATCAATATTTGCTGGTAAGAAGGGACAAAGCAATATTTGCTAGAAGGCATCTCTGTCGAAATATATGGGTGAACGACTAGAGATGGATGAGTCGACTTATCTCTTCCACGTACTGGCGGCGACTGAATTCAAGGAAAAAGTTTGTCCGTAACGTCAGAGCGAAACGGCGCGAAAATTGAACACCCTCCTCCTTTCGGCTAGAAATAACGGTTTACTGCTATGACTAGCCGAAAGTGAAAGGAAGGGGGTGAAAACTCGCGCGCGCATCAGATTAAAGTGTAAACACTGTGTCCTGTTCCACAAGATAAATTCTGGATGAAACAATGTTCTGTAATTGAGAACATTTGCCGTCTGATAAATGATATCCAATGTGATGTAAGTGAGTGAATTCTGAAAGTTTGTTTTTATGTTAACAAAGTAACTTTAAAATTTCAGATAATTGAGTGTTGCGGATTTGTTTGGCAACGTGATTTTCAATGGTGAAATTGAGAAATTAAATGCTACTTCACTTGCAGGAATGAACAAAAGCTGCTGTGTGAATGTCTTGAGTGTGTGAATGTTCTGGAAGCTGAGATTATGTTAATGGATAACATTTAGCCACAGAATGCATGACATAGTTTTTAGTAGCAGATTGCGTTGCTGTCACAATGCTTACTGGAAGGTGTGCTAGCGTATCATATTTACTTACTTGTTGATCACGTGATAGGCTCGAGAACACATTTTCATAATTTTGACGCATTTTTAAATTGAACATGTTGTGCATAGGTGGAAACATGACCTTGGCATTATTGGACCAATCAGAATATGTCAATAGATGAAACTTGGTTTGGAGCCTATATGTGTTTAACTTTCACAAAATGTTAGAACTTTACATGTGAAGATATTGTGGAGGTTGAACGTCGGGGTCATCATTATGTGGATTGGGTAGTATGTGTTATGTTATATCAGAAGGTTTAGGTTGTTAGATCGATGTGTTCTTTACATTCATCCTCAACAACATTAAAGTTCAAAAATATGGAACAAACAAGCAAGAATAAATGGAAATAATACAAACATTTATATACAACTGAAAGGTATTTACAATAGTGTTTTCTTATGTTGCCGGATGTTCAATGTTAGAAGTAGTGTTGTATTGGTTTAAGTCAAGAAAAGTTGCGTACCATTAACTTGGTATATTTGTATCTAAGCTCATATTAGAAGTAGATAGTAGATTGTACTTGCGTAAGTGTCATAAAGTTCTTTTCTTATTGAGTAGTGAATGTTCTGTTCACTTTGGGTAAGCAAAGTTGTTTTATGTTCGAAAGTTCTTTTACGTCTAACTGCGTTAGTCAAAGACGGGAGTTCCTTGAAGGTTACATTTTGGTAATTGTGTTGAGCGGTCGAAATTGGTTGTCGGTGTGGTTTGCTCGTGTCTGCTCTGCTCGAATCTGGATTGCTCGGCTCTGCTCTCTTTGGAATCTCTAGGTGACACGTGTTACTACGGTTTATATACAGTCAAAGAGGCTCCAGGAAGAATGGCGCGAAGAATAATCGTGCGCGTGGGAGCGATCTGATTGGTCGAAACTGACCAATCAGCAAGCCGGATTTACGGTGATCGACCAATGGATGCAAGAAGAGTGCATTTCCAGCGGAGGGTAGACTGGCTGTCGTGGAAGATTCCACAATATACTAGATATTATTTAAATATTTGTTGTCCAATCAGGATGTTGTTAAATAGCATCCTTATGGAAATTAAGTATGATCCATGAAATGTAGAAGTTAGATTCTACAATTCTACTAGCCGAATTACCTGCAACTTGCTGCGTATCACACATTTTTTGTAAGAAAATGATGATTGATTATATAATTTGTGGAGAAAAATTATGCATTTCAATATTAGCTACTCAATGTAACCTCCATCTTCTGGCTTTCTCCTTCTATATTTTGAATATGAGTCATTCCCTTGCTCAAATTTAAATTTAATATAAATCAAAGGAACAAAGTTTTTAGTGGGGGTGCTAAAACAGCTTGATCTGACTCGTTTAATATGTAATTGATGCAATGGATTGATTGAATGAATTGATGAGCAGATTTCAACATTGATATGACAGTTGAATTGTTGCAACAAATATGTATTGTAAGGCACTACCTACTGATTGGCGATTTCTTGCTCAACTTGACGTCCATACTGTCTCATTTTGATCTTGCCAATATGACTTCCATCCTCAGGCTTTCTCCTATATTCTGGATAAGAGTCATTTCCTTGTCCAAATTTAAATTAAATTAAAGGGAATTTTTTTCAGTTGGGGTGAGGGGTGTTCCTAGGAGACCCCCTTTGATCAAAATGAAATATATACTTATTCAAACACCCTAGGAGTTATTCCCTTGTTCAAATTTAAATTTCATTTATTTCAAAGGGAAAAATATTTTCAATGGGGGCATCTGTGCCCCACCAGGGACTCCATTTGATCAAAAATAAATATATTGGGTAATGTAGTTTCAAAATATGGATATGGGGGTCTATCTCCAAAACCCTTGGAGGAGTTCGATAACAGAGACAATAACTTTGATAAACAATAGTTTTAAGAATACAATTTTTTATTCTATATATGCTTTTATGAAAGTTAATAAGTAGAACGGTGAAAGGTGAGAAATACGTACAAAAATAATCTAACAGTTGATAAAAGGAAAAAAATAAAAATTATTTTTAAAAAGATCATACTCGAAAATGGCATTTAAAATGTACATTCTTCGATTCTTCAAATATTTCTTTATTTAAACTCTTGTAATGAAAAGCAATGGGGCGAATTTCAGAATCGCACTGAAATTTTTTTTGTAAAATAAATAAAATATTAAATAGGCTTAAAGATGTTTCCTGTCCATTCCGGAAGAAAATAATATGTTTTATTAAGCTAAGCACCGATTCTCAAAAATGACTAAAATTATTTTTTGAGTTTTATTGGATTATTTTCAGGGCGAATTTTCTCTAACAAACATTTTGACAATAAAGTTTGTTTTTATTAAGTTTGTGGCATTTCTTTATCAGGTATGTTCAACTTTTAGAGAATTTGGCGGTATCTAGTTTTATTGCCTTTTTTTTTTTGTAAGGTTCGTGACGAATTTTCTCTTACATGATTTTATTTTCCTTAACTGAAATAACATCTTCAGAGGTTTTTCTTTTTCAAATGTAAAATAAAAATGACGAACACCGACCAAATTAAAAAGTACACTACACACGAGATATGGAAAAAGGGAGTAGTAAAACAAAACCCTCCTAAATTCCTAAAATCTTAGTGTTTTCTAATAAAATAAGTAATTGAATAAGTGCTGAAAATTTCGTTTGAATCGGATAATTCCCTGAATTTAGACAAATATTTCAAGACAATTTTTTCCTTTCATTTCGGAAAAAAAGCATCTAATTTGGCGTTACCTTTTACAAACAGATTCAAAATATCCAATGGCAATACAAACATTCAATCTGTCAACGCTTGCATTAATTGCTGATCATTAATAAAATCCTTCCCCTAGTTTTTTTATGATGTTCAATGCGTAACATTACAAATTATTGATCACATTTTAAGTCAAAAATTGCAAAATTAAAAGTTGAGAGTTGAGACCGTGCGATTTCATTTAATGTATGCACATAAAACGGTATTTCCCTCACTAAATTTGTATTGCTGTGATATTTCTGCGATTTATTTTTTCAGCAATTTTAAAATTGTACCGTCATTTTTTAACTGTTTTAATTTCGAAGATAAGATAAAAAATAAAAATATAAACTTCACTCAAGTGGAGACTGAAGGATAAATAAAAAAAGTAAAAGTAAAACATTAAATAAAGTTTATAAAGGATAAGTAAAAAAAAAATTGCCTCCTCTTTATCTTTTTTTAGAGAGAGTGATTGATGAGAGTGTGTGTCTCAATAATCCTCTTGGCCTGATCCAGTGTCAGTTTATTCTAATGAGCACAGAAAAGTGTTCTCGACCGATTTTTGAAAGGGGTTTTCCAATGAAGACGCTATATTATTTGACGTTTCTTGTTCAAAACATAAAACTTAATTTTCACCTTAAGAGAGGAATTATTTACAAAGAACCTTTTAAATAAAACTTGGTATTGCTTGATTTGATGATAAATAAGGTGACATTGGAAATTAAAAATAAAATTAAATAGAATTTTTTTTATCCAAATGTCATTTTCAATTGTAAAAATGCCTTTTTACGTCGCGTGAGCACTCGTTTCGGTTTATATTTCGGCATAATTTTTTTGTGTATTGGCGTAAAAATGTAAACTAGGCTTTACGGAGTTTTGATTTCAACATTTCATCTCGCAACCTATTTTTAACTGTAACCCAAAGGTAACTTAAAACAAAAAGTTAAAATGTTATGGATTTCATTTAATGACTTTTCAGCTAAATGAAGTGTAAGAGATACAAACTTTAAAAAGAAAAAAGTGGTCCCAAGAAGAATAAAGTGATGTGCTAGCTAACAGTGAGTAACATCACACTCAGTGAGTCACCACAGCCAAACTGAAAGAATTAAAACGTGGAACAATAACGTACAGAAAAAATAAACTAGAAATCATTTTATCAAATAATAAAACTTGTTATAATAACAGCGTCAAAACAAAACAAAACAAAAAACTTAGTTTTCATTTATTTTCAATCATGCTTGCCACAGAGTTGAACGATGCGTGTGGTAATGTAAGTGAATGAAGAAATATGATGTCGGCGCTTATCACCACATTCTTCTTGGGACCGCTTCGTTATGAAAGTACTTATGAGGCTACTGGACTTTACAAGTACGTGTGATTTTCCAGCTTCAAAGTAGCATGCAAAAATCGTATAGATTTTATTTTTAATTGTTACCATTTGTTGGGCCGTGACAATACGACACTGCCAGTCATAAAAACAAAGCCTTGATTTATTGCAGGTGTGGAATGCATATAAAATAAATTATTAATCGAAATAATCAGCTACAAACTACTATTTTTGTCTCTTTAGTCTAGAGTCTCTAGACATACTAGTTTAGCTTGCTTGAACAGTACAAATATTTTCACTTTCCAGCCAACAGAGTAGGTTGTTGAAATGAAAAAAAAATTGTCTGTTTCTATGATCAATGACTCAAATGTCAACAGCTGGTTGGTAAAAAAAATAAAAATTGCCACTTGAATCATGGAAAAGCTTTGAACAAATATGATTAATTAATTAACAATGAATGATGGCCGAATCATTAATGCTTTTTAGTTATCTTTTTAGATAAAATTTTAAAATGCTCATTCTTCAGTTTCTTAAATCCTGCATTGGAAAATAGGAAAAAATCACTGCGCTAAATCTCGGACTATAATAGTCAATTAACAAAAGAATTATTTTTTTAGCGTCTGTGTACTGCATTCTACGATAACCAGCACAGAAAACAATTAACGTATGTAAAAGATAGTGGTGATAGTAGTAGTAGTAGTAGTAGTAATAGTAGTAGTAGTAGTAGTAAAACAAAAAAAAAAAAAAACAACGCGTGTGGAGTGGGTGGCCCGTAAAGCAAACAAACTTATGTCAAACTTACCATGGAGAAATGTGTAGTTTCAATATGATGTTCATTTTTAGATTCAATTTCAAACTAATGTCCATTAGTTTAAAAAATATTTACTACTACTAACTAGTACTTAAGTACTACTTGAAAAAAACAGAAACATTTTTCCGAACGTTCGAGAACGCAATAACATTTTGTGTGTGTGGGGGGGGGGGTAGTACCGTCATCAACATCAACATACATAAAGTAAGGTAAGGAATTTACCCGAATATTGACGAAAAATCGAGAAACTAGCGAGTATATTATATTACGATAAAAAATTACCCAAGCTGATGACTTGGTTTGTAAATAAATATCTCTATAACATTTTACAACTCTTAATGGAAAAAAAATCTACTTTTAATATTATTTATTATAAAAATTTATAAAAATATACTACTTTACTAAAAAATAAATAATTTATTTTGTTTACGTTTACGTCGACAAACACCAGCTGGTAGAATTAATTCGCTAAGGTTTTATCTTCCTGGACAAAGAAAGTTGTTTCTTTTCTTTCTTTTCTTTCTTGGAAAGGATATTTTGAGTCTGTTAGAGTTTATTGATTATTTTAAGAAAAAAGTTGATTTTTGTTTTTGATTTGTTATACAACCAAAACAAAAACAAAGATCTCACCTTGACCTTCAACATAATTTTCTGACCTCTTTCATTTTACTGTCTTTCCTCCAGTGAAGTTGGGAGAATTTAAATGTCAACTGTTTTTTTTTTTTTTTTTTGCTGCAGGTTATTTGCATTAATGATGCAGCAATACATCCGATTTTCTCTGCCACCTGATGCAAAAAATTAAAATCTTTTCTTCAAACGACGATAAAAATCAATGTATCCCTGATGATGCAACATCTTTAAACTTAAATTATACTTGTACGCAAAAACGTACAGTCTGAGCACATTTACGCTAAGAAGTGGATAATTAGTGTTTATATATAAATTCTCTTTAACTAGGCAGAATGTAAGGGGCGTACCCAGATTTAGAAATGGAGATAAATGATTGGTCAAAATTAAGACATGACGTCACAGTCACGCGCAATGGTCTACTGTCGTCCCTTTTGCAGAATCAAAACAAAACTCCATGTTGGTTGTTACATTATCGTTAAAAGAATGTAAACACGGAAAAAAAGAATCGTTTATTACATTATTAGCAGCAGTTTTTCAACATATAAACACAAATCAAGGTTATTAAGGTAAGCTATGATTGTATTTCGATGATTTATAATACTTGTCATTTACGAAATAAAATTGTAGTCAGATAGTTTTTATTTTACACTGTATTTGTTTTGTTTGACTAAAAATAATAACAAAAAAAATGTTATTTCATTTTTTATGTAATTTAAAACGAATTGAACTGGTCGTTTTATTTATTATTTCATCGTATTTATTCTATCACTTTTAAAATGAAATTGGGTTGTTTTTGCTTAATTGTTGCGATTTTTCTTATGACGTGGCCACGATAGCCAAAAATAGCTTTAAGCTAACTTATTTTTAAAAAATTAAAACCTTTTTGTGACCATCGTCAACTCACACAATGAAACTTTCTTCTTGGAAGCATCTAAAAATGTTTAAATTTAAGATCAAAATGAATATACTAGTATTTGTCATCAATTGTTGTTATTTCTTTTGAAGTGTAGCTAAAAAAGTTTCTTTCAACAATGAATTTAATTTTTTACACTTACAGTTCTGTTAAAGTTATACCAAAAAAATTAATTTACTGTATTAGTGTAGTTAAAAAAAAAAGTATATACAAAAATCTCGTTTCAACTGTAAGGCATCTCTATCAGTCTCTTCTCGAATTTTCCTTTCTAAGTTGACAATAAATTCATTGGGCCTTCCTTATTTTATATTACTTTGCTTGTCATCTCTCAACAATAAGTTTGCAAAAACTAAAAATGATATTAAAGTTGCCAAATATATAGTTTTTTCACTGTACAGTAGCTTCGGCGTAAGGCGTTACTGGAACATTTGTTAAAAATTAAAAATATTGTCAATTACTTTTTTCTCTAGGTTCTGGAGGGAATCGTTATGTAACCAATCAAGCGTTATTTTTTTAATTTTTAAGAAGCCACACGATTGAAGTCTAAATTTAAAAATAGTAAATATTTTTTAGCATTCTTTAAGGACTCTAGTGACTAACTTATTGATGAGGTTGGACCTTTCCTGTTAAATAAATTTAGTTGTTTGTAGTTCGAGCATAACATTTTTTTAGTAACTAACTAGTACCTTTCGTGGTTAAAAGTCAGGTAGTTGTAGATTGCAGTATTAGTAGGACTAAGGACAACTCAAACAGTTCTTAGTTCGAGAACTACTTTTTTTTTTAGTTAATAATACTTAACTACAACTAATAGAACTACTTAGCAATGTTATCTGAAATGCAATTGTTTTTTGTTTTCGTAAATTTTTTTAATCATTATTTAACAATGCTACAGTTATATATTGCTTTTAAAAACTACTAATTTGGAACAATTAGTTGAGAACTTTTTCCTTACGTTAAAAAAAATTGTCAGATAGAGAACTAATTGCAGTGTCGTAAAAAAAGAAGTATACATCGAAAATGGGTATGTTAAAAACAAAGTTTTTGTTAGAAAAACCTGATCACCAGTTGTTTGGTTACTATGTAAACAAGAGACATGTTATTTTTAAATTCGCAAACCTCTTCCATGAAACGACGACGTATTGCCTAAACACAGATGTTGTTTGAAGAAAACTACATATGTTATAAACTAAAAAAGAAAAGAGTAATGACACATATGTTTCTTCTCTCTTTCATTTTTAATTTTTTTTATCTTAATGTCCCAAAATTTCTGCATAAAAAATTATTACCTCCCTTATATAAAGTTAGGTAATGCACTAGTGCTTTATCTAACTAACTCCATATCATGAACATTCGGGCATCCATATATAATGCACCCCACTCCCGCCCGCCAACTATATCAAACTGTTACTAACGATAACCAAAAATTATTTTCGTAGTATATGAAGAAATGTATATGGAGGGAAAATAACCCCAGAAGTCAAAACAAAAACCTTTTTTGTTTTGTCAGTTTATGCCATTGCAAATTTTTAAATTATCCGTATTTTTTCCACCCAGAATGTGAAGCTAGAATGAACTTTTGGGGAGGTAATTCATTATTTGTCATGCAGAATGTTTTCAAGCATTTTAAAAATCAATAGTTTTTTTTCTTTTCTACATCCTTACGTTGACAAATCATTGTTCAGGAAATTGGAGATTAAAAAAAAAAAACAAAAAAAAATAGAATCCTACGCGGTACATAGAACCTGCGTTAAATTTTATTAAAATTTTTTAAATATTCATTTTTAATTAAAAATCAAATTTCCCCTGCTCCAAGTTGGGGAAAAATGTAAATTTTACATTCTCCTCCAAAATGTCTAAACCGGGCTACAAAAATTAGGATTTTATTTTTCTTATCAACAAAACGACCGATTTTATTTTCTCCAATTTCTCGTGTTATTTTTTAAAGGTACCTTTGTTTTGCACAATTGTCTGGAACACATTTTTCTGAATAAGAAAATTAAAAACAAATTCATTTTTAGTTTAGTTTTACTTTTAATTCCCCTAACTTCTTTGATAATTAATAATCAATGGGTATTTTTAGTGTACATCATTTTCTCATTCTTTAAAAAAAGAAAAAAAAACTATTCTCATTTAACATTCCGTTTTTTATTTCATGAATTAAAGTTTAATTATTTTCTTTTTTATTTCATTTGAAGTTTCATAAATAAAAATATTATTCACCGGCCGTTACGATGTTCACTAAAACTTCAAAAAAGTATCACTTTTCTAAGGTGGTGAATCATGATCACTATGTTGCTTTTACTTTCACCGATTCCTTTACATATAAATAACAAACATCTTGTGAAATAGTAGTGGAGTTGTTTTTTTGTTGCCTTATCTGTCTCTCAGTCCACAACCGGAAGGAGAAGAAATAGATTTGATGCCTTTCACTGGCAACAGTACTAAAGCAACAGACTAACCCGGAACTTGAACTCGGAAAGCTGAATCTCGTCGTTGCGTCACATTCAGTCACACTACTCACTGTTGAAAGTGTGTTGTATCAGGTGTACCTTTTTTTAATTCACCCATTGAACTAGTTTTTTTTTTTTCTTCACATCTCAATGTAGTTTGTTTTGATTAGGTTTTTTTTCTTAGCACACGTCTGCACTTGCGGCTAAATAATAAAGTAAGTACCCATGTAATTTATTAATTCCACTGAAGATTAAAGAATAAAAATTCAAACATGTATTGTTCTGATGTTTTATTAATTTGGGTGGCGAAATAAAAAAAAAAATGAAAGTTTAAAAGTAGAAAAGATTAAACTTCAAGTTACAGCACTGTGGCGTCAAACTGGGCCCTGGCATTATGACATTGAATGTTTAATTTAAAAATGTAAACTAAACCTAACTTTGTGCCCGCTTGCAGTATGGTTGTCGCTGATGCCAAGGATGAGCTTTCCAAGAAAAGGTTTATATATCGTCCGGTTGACACTCCACCCCGATTTTTTGAACAGGAGAGGTTTCTCTTGTTTCCTATTGCGTTCTTTCTAGCACAACCCCAATAATTTTACGTTTTGCCATTTCTTACGCTCATATAACACCACACAGACAGTAACCCTCTACTTTCAGTGGCTCTTGGGCCTTATTGTTAAAAAATAACAATTCGTTCAACAGTTGGGACATTTCGTTTTTTTTTTTTTTGTAGCATCACTTAGTGCTGTTTAGTTTAAGAGAAGCTTTTAGTCATCGTCTCTACGTTTTCTTTCTGAAACCGTTTGAAGAAATTGAGATAGGATGGTATGGTTAAGAGAGGAATTAACCAAAAACATGGCAAAATTTGACTTTTCTGTGTAAAAATTCAATTAGGTTTTTTTTATATTTAAAAAAAAATCATTTTATTATATTTTCTTAACCAATGCAATAAAAAACAGAATACAAAACATTTATGCTGACCTCCATTATTTTTGTGTAAAAAAAAATAGATACTTACATGGACAGTCAAGACCTAATTTAGCAGCATGTTTACATTGTGTAATTAAAATTGAATATTTGATGCCAAAGTCGGTTGCAAAGACAGGGTCCAGTCTGGTATTATTGTAAGCTAGTACTTTCGAACGACTTATCGAATTTCCTCTTTTAAACTTGTTCCCCCGAACATGAACAGGTTCAAGAAATAAAAATAAAAAAAATATTTTCATTTTCGTAATGAACAATAGATTATATCGGAAAAAAACTCTTAGTTAGAATATTCATTTAGCTTACAGGGCTACTGTTTAGTGTTGTTTGCTTACTATGTGGAGAAATTGACTTGGTTAGATGTGAAAGAAAGCGGTGTACTTACCTTGGGTTAATGCTTAACAAAAAATTTTATCTTCTGTATTAACCTTTTAGTTGTAGTGGTCATAATTTGTATAAAAGTAGAGGAAATCTATTTTCTTTCAGTGAGTTATTGAACTTCCAAAATTAAAATATTCAGCTTGAAAATAGTCAAAACTGTACTGTTCTTTTAACAACTTGTCCATTCCCAGTTATGATTTTTTTTTTTAAATCATCTACAGGAGTGATAAAGTGACCCATTTTTTTTGTCCGTAAGGTTTCTTTGATTTTGTGTGTATTTGTAGCATTGTGCTATTTTGTCCTGAACTGTTTGTTTGAACATATGCAGTTGTGGGACCCCCACGAGCAACCAAAAAAATCCCCTCCTGTGACTCATTCAGCATGGACGGCCAATAAACCGAAAAAGTGCCCAGACTTCTATGAGGCCCAAAGGGATGTGTATAAGAGTTCAAGGAGTTGCTCACCATTCCCCATCTTTGAAACAGTGTCCTATAAGACAATCACCCTACTGACCACAGATATTAAGACAAGAAGATTGATCGGCGTCAGCAGGGATGTAATGGAGGAGGCGGTGAAAAGCCTCAATATAGTACCAACAATACTGGCATGAAGATATTGGACTTTTTAGACACTGCCCAAAAAGCTTTTCCCACAATTACTCTAGTAATCAGAAGTTAAAAAAAAAATATGGCCAAATTATGTGCAGGGAGGGTCCCCCGTGTTACTCCATCCTTCACTATATAGGGTCCCTAACTTAATGTCCCCTACAGATGTAGGTGGTATTGTCCTGGACGAGTGGATTACGTTCGATATAAGCTTTTGGCAGTCTAGGACAATCTGTTCGGGGCCTAGATAGAATGTTAGTGAGAAGGATCGATCTAGATTTGCTACATTGTCCCATGTTCCACCATTCAGACTATTTGGATGACAGACTCCTCTGTGCCCGGATGGTGTTAGGTACTAGGCTTAGAATGGTTGTTCACTGGAAGTTCAATGTGTGGACAAGCGGGTCTTCTGGCAACAGCTAACTAGATTAGTGCAGTGGGAACTAGTGGGGTTGGTTATTGGGAATAAGTGGTGGGAGGGGGCTAATAATAGTAATAGGTTTTCACCACTGAATATAGCCAATGACTTGCCCTAGATAAGGCTAACAAGGTGAAGACTTTCAAGGATAGTCTGTCCCAAGTGGAGGCAGTTGGGGAGAATTACACAAGGAAGCAATCCATCGAGGTTCCGATCATTACATTCGAGAGATAGACAAAAGATATATGCAAGGCGTTCTGGCAGAATTTCAAGACCTGTTTTAGCAAGGAGCCTGGTGACAAAAAATTTTGCAGCTATTTGGCTGACTTTCCTCATCTTGCGCCAACTGAAGTGGTTAGCTGCAATGGTGAGATGACAGAGGGCAAAGTTCACTTGACATTGAAGAGGATCAACAGTAGCAAGTCCCTGGAAAATGATGGTCTGCCTTGTGATTTGTACCTGAGGCTGTCGCACATCTTTGTTCTGATTTTGACTATTGTGTTGAACAAGTGGTTCCGGCAGGGGTCCATCCCCAATCAGATCTGTTAAAAAATGGGCAAGGGTGGTATTTAGATGATTATAGGCTCATAACTCTGCTAAATGCAGAGTTAAAGATTTTGGCCAAGATTCTGATGGGGTGTTTTCAGTCAGTTGCTAAGAGTTTGTTGGGACTTGAGCAGACTTGTGCTGTGAAGAGATGAACAATTCAGAATAACCTTCATCTGATCTGCACAATCCTAGAGGGTGTAAAAGATGACAAACAAGCTGCACAGATCAAGTTAGATCAGTCCAAGGCATTCGACAGGGTTGGCCATCAATTCCTGGGTGCTATCCGCTGGATTCAAACCTTACTTCTGTATCATTTCCCCAGTTCTGTGGTACTGGTGAAAGGAAATTGTGTGCGTGGTTTTGTGCTGTCACGGTTGGTCCAACACAGTTGTCTGCTGTCACCCCTACTTTACGCTTTGGTGTTGGAGACTCTCCTTTGCTGGCTATGGCACAGGGTGTGCAGTCCAGCACTACACAGAATTGCAGTCCCTGGAGGCACTTGAGCCAGGGTTTCTGCATATGCCAATGACGTATCCATTTTTGTGTCATGATGCAGTGATACTGAGGTAGTACAGAAGGTACTTGAATGTTACTTTTAGGTTACAGGGGCTAAGATTAACCACAATAAGTTTTCCAGTTTGCAATTAGGTGCCTGGAAGGGGGGTCACACTTCCAGGGTCCTTTAGTTGGACAGACAGGCTCATCTGTATTCTTGGAGTGTGGTTTGGGCTCGGTCTCCAGCTGAAGAAGAATTGGTCCAAAGTACAGTCTAAGGTCAGAGCAGTGGTTCAGACTTGGTTTCGATAGCAGTTATTCATAAAGGGTAGAGCTGAGGCATGTGCCACTTATGTCTTTCCTCTTATCCTTTATCAATTAACTGTACTTCCTCTCTGCAAGGACTGAAAGAAGGTGATCGAGAGTGTGTTGCCTACCCTCTTGTGGGCTAATTGCAAGCATTGAGTTTGCAGAAAGGACATTGCCCTACATCCGTGTCATTGGGGTGATGAGAATGGCACACAGTTTGCCATCGTTATGCTTCAAGGTTGGCTTTCCTATGCCATGCATTGACAGAGGACTCGATTTTGGAGGGAAGTGTTAGGGACACCTTCCCTAGCCTTACCATCAGTCCTCCCATTTTGTGGGGCTGAGTGCCGTCGTAAGCCCTGGAATCAATCTAGTTTCCTCCAAGAGTGTCAGGTGGCCTTGAGTCATTCCTCAGTCCAGTGGCCTTTCACAGCTCCATAGACTATTGTATCGTAACTTAGTGGAGGGGATCACGAAGGATCCTCTATGTAGCCAGCTTGGCTTGTCGGCATCTGAGTTGTGCTCCTTCTGGTCTGAGGCGCCTTTCGTGCTGTCTCTCAATTACATAGCCTTCGGAGGGGGCTGGGTGGATTTGCCTGTCATTGGTGTGTCCTTTGTTTAGAGGAAACGGCTTTGCATACCTACCATTGTGTTACCCCTGTTATCTGGGGTAAATGGGTGGTGTTTTCATGTTGATAGCTGTGGCAAGGATGGTTGTGTGGACATCATGGATGGAGGGAATCTTGTGATATGAACATTATTCACATCAGAATGTGGTCAGATTTTTGGGGCATCAGCTCAAGACGAAGAACAAACATTTGTTATCAACAGATTTCAGTGAAAGGTGAGCAACTGGCAAGCCTGGTTCATGTGAGTGGAGCTAGACTTGATTTTCTTTTTTTTTTAAGCCCCCTTTGAGGCAACAGGATGGTTTCCTGTGCACCCTCCCCTGATTAATTTAGACACTCTTTGTTTACCTAGTTAATGTGAGTAAGTCTTGTTCCCTGCCTGTTCCTGGTACTCTCTTTTGTTATGATCCATATCAAGATTTCCAACCTCCCCAGTTTGTTTCTGTCCCCTTTTTTTTTTATCTCAACTGGGTCACTCTTTGATTTTTCCCACTCCGTCATTTATTTTCCTTCCCAATCCATTAGTGACTGTACTTCTTGATTCTCTTATTATTTTTGAGGAGTGTGTGTCCCCCTACTGTTTTACTTTGATTTTTGTTATATTTTTAGTTTGTTTTGGAGTCCATCTGCTCCCCTCTCATTTCAAGAAGCATTGAAGATTTGTACATAGAGAAATTTTACATTGTTTTGGAGGTTTCCTGTGAATAAGTGGTATTGTGGTACTTGTAGGATTGAATAGTGATGGAGGAGTTTTTGTGGTGAATGAGTAAATTGTAAGGAATAAATGGGTCATGAGCTTGATTAACTAGGTCTAAGATAGTGATGACCAGCCTTACTCCTCTTCCCCTTCAGCCTTGTCCCACAATTATGTATTCAAATGCATAATAAATACACTATCAAGGAGTTATCTTCTTGGTTATCAGACAGTTTTATGTTGTAGAAAAGGAAATATTTTTGCAACCTTCCATTTCCTTGGCCTGACCAGTCAATTTGTTCAGAGCGATTTCTCAAAATCTTGGGAAAAATAACCTCAACGTTAAATTGATATGTGTAATAACAGGGATGAATTATGGAGAATTTCTCTACTCTGGCTGTTGCACATCAGGAAGAGAATCTCTCCATGAAATCATTTTCTGCTCCGCAAAAGAATAGAGTACTTGATAGAGATGGAGACCTGTGTTAATAAAATTCAGCTCCTGTCTTCTTCTGAGGAGGACTGGGAAGAAATCGAGAGGATACTCACTCGGGTTCTGAAGGGAGCATGAGGATCTTTAGTTTAAGGTCCTCCCTACCGAAGCCACTACTCTGAATTCATAGTCTTCATGTTTCCTGGAAGCTTACCGAAGTCCATCCTCATTTGTGGTGAAACCACTGCAGATCCAGATTGCTGGTCCTACGTTCAGTAGTCTGAGTGTATAAGTTTTCAGAACTTCCTTTTTCATTTCAAGAACTGTGTGGCTGGCATGGCCAAGAACATGGAGAGGCTAAACTTAATGTTCCCTCTCTGGTAGACACTGCTGATTAACCATCTTGGCATCTCCAACAAAACCTATCATGTGGCCTGAAGAATGAGTACCTTGATGACAATGAAATAAATAACAATATTTTTCAGAACATACTGGATTTCTATATTAAGGGGGAGAAACATTTTGTTACCCTAACTGAATTCCTATCTAAGACTGCCTCTCTTCTGGTGGAGTTGGAAAGCTCATTCAGCTATACTTTCTCTGATGATTGATCTTCTGGAGTCCACCTCATGGCAAAGATTTTATTTTCCAGATTCCCCCAGAGAAATTAAGGATGAAATATTTCAGCTCTCTGGTAAGAGAATTCCTTCCTACTATCTTATGTGATACTCAAGTGCCTCCTTATCAAGGGGAGTGGTTCCTTTGGTTCTACCCTTAATGTTGAATGAGGAACTCTTAGGGATGCACAGTCAAGGCTCTGATCTAATGCTACCCATAAGGATTCTTCTTTCCACATGCATTTTGGGAGTTCCATTAACCTACCCCCTGTCATGTGTATCATTTGGTAGGAACAGTAAGAGGGTCTCTGCTAATTGTTTGTTAGACTCTGGTATTGAGCAGACCTATCTGTCCAGTGAGGTTTTAAAGCCTTTTGGTAACTTAGAATCCGTTGAACTTGACTTGAAAATTCAGTTTGTCTACACTCCTTGGAGACTGTGACAAACACTTCAAAGAGATAGTACTGGAAACAGACGTCGGGTTTAAGTGTCCTTTTTCACTCCTGGTATTAGTGGATGGGAATATAGAGTTGTCAGTACATATTAAAAAAAACTGGACTCTCTCTTGGATGAATTTCAGTGCATTGAGTGTCTCCTTGCTGGCAGGTTTGATTTAAGGGAATAATGGTACAATTTAATTCAGCATCTGGGACCCCTTCATCTGATGCCTTGTCTGCAAGAGTGGGCATTTTCAACTTAAATGGGGCTTGTTCCATTTGGAGAAGTGGGTCAATTTGTCTCACCTGGGCACTCTCAGGATGAGAACCATGAGTACCTTGCATTTAATTCAGTCCCAGTTAAACCTTCATACTTGTGTTTATGTGCTGGAGTCTGGGAGCACATATAAGGACCCTATAAGTGACTTCTTCCCAGACAGTGACAGACAAAGGGTGTTGAAAAAAAAAAGTTCAGTGTTAAGCCTTAGGGAAAGGCCCAGGGCCATTATTGGGTGTCATTTCAGAACTGACTAAGGGTTGGGGATGTGGTACTAGTCAAGAGCCCTGTTAAACCCAGACCCTTTTGGGTTCTTGGATTGTCATGGAGGTGATTAGTGGAGGGGACAGTGTTACCAGGTCAGCTAAGGTCAGGCAGGGGGTTGGAGCAGTACAGGTCCACGCCTTGAAACACTTGTTTCCTCTTGAGCTGTCCCTGTCATCTGACAGAATATCAAGTTGGCGCTATGCCCTTCTCTACTGATACACCTGTAGTGGATCCTACCGCTGTTCCTCCTCAAACCTTGCCTTTCGAGGAAGAGGAGGAGAATTGTGCTCCTAAGGCAGAGGTGTGGTAGGCCTAATCTCCTCCCTGAGTAAGTGGATGTGCCAATATAACAATAAATAAATAAAAATAAAAATATACAATTATTATTATTAATATTGTTAACTGTCTTTGGTAAGGCACTGTAGATCCCTATATTTATTCTATTCATTTTTTCTTCTGTTTCTTGGAAAGTCAGGTGGGAAAGAAAGCAGTGTATTTTTGGTTGTATAAATGCTTATTAACAAAAAACTTTATCTTCTGTATTAACCTTTTATAGTTGTATGTGACAATGTTACTGTTACCATAAGTTGTATAAAAGGAGAGGAAATCTCTCTTTGTTTTCCTTCAATGAGTTATCTTCCTGGTTATCAGACGGTTTTACGTAACGGAAAGGACAATATTTTTCACAAATTAAAGTGCTATTGCTTCCATTTCTTCGGCCTGACCAGTTTCTATTCGACGGACTTCCTTTAAAAAACAACATACAAGAAAACACATTTGAAATAATTTCATTTTCTTTGAAGTTATCTAATAATTTTATTTGAAAGATAATAGCCTGAAGCCAACCTGTAAAAAAAAAAAAAAAATTTACATATTTTTTAGGTACCACTGTTGCAGATTTGTGATGAGTTGGATGTGTCAGAAAGTTTAATTGTATGAAGGCTTAGAAATGTGTGTGTTCATTTAACATTCATCCACAACAATAATACAAGTAAGCATTTAAAGGCAAATCAATTGGAAGAAATCAAGGAGAAACAATGGATTTAAAGATTTCAACAAATAACATGTATTTATATGTGTTTGACATGTACAAAGTGAATTAGTGATGAGTGATCAAGTGTAATATGTTAGACAAACATTTAAGGAATGACCATGCAAAGATTTGATGTATAAGAGTTTACTGTTCAGGTTTGTCCATAAATTTAAACAAATTATATTTAGTAGGGTAAAAATGTCACTTGTGTGTGTTCAGATGTTAGTGTGTATGTAGGTTATAGTAGTAAACATTTGCTTAAAGTCCTAAGGAGTTATGCACCTTGGACTGGATTGATATTAATTGACTGAGGTATACAATTACTACTTGGTAGTGAAGGTTATCACTTTTTTTAGTAAATTGTAAGTTGAGTTCTTGAGAGAGAAATGGTGATTATTGAGTCAGCAGGGTGACGTGCAAAAAGTTTCTTGAGTCAGTGTAATGACGCACATGGAGTTAGTTGGCATCTCTCGAAGATTATGTTACTGACTGTTTGAATCAGATCAAACGATCCTATTTATTTATTTTCTGGGTTTCAAACCAGCTCCAGATCAGTGAGCAGGAAAACAGATTTGTTGCAACTTGCTACACTTTTTGTGCTGTTTTGACCAATGTGAAGTCAAGATTGAAAAAGTGAAGTGCTGATTGGTTAAAGTTGGTTTGGGAGAAGAGTGCATTCTTCCACAGGGGTGAGTAGCAAATGCGGATGATTCTATCACCACCACGGCCACTCTAAAAACCAGAAAAACACATTTTAAATAATTTTAAAATGTCTTTGAAGTTAAATTTTGATTTACTTGAAAGATAAGACTAAAGAAATTAGTATTAAAAGAAATAATTTCTGTTTGTAAAGAATTTTTTTTTTAATGTTCACTCGTCACTCATTGAAAAACGCCATTAGACAAAAAACATGTAATAATTGTAAGTAACTAAACAAATTTAAAAATCTATTAAACAATCCAATATTTGTCCTAGAGACGTGTTTTGAAGTCAGTCAGTAAATTTTAGGATTTTGTAAACATAATACTTACTTTTGCTTAAAACTTTATGAAAATAAGATTTATTTATGCATGATCAGCGGTATATTGCAATACTTCTCTTAAAAAGTGCACAAAAAATTTAAAAGAAATACGGAACACCGGCAATCTATATATTGGTATTTGTTTAAAACAAATTATAATTTTTATTATAGTTTAATTTTTTATAATACGTGAGACTTTTTTTTTTTTTTTGTTAAATTAGTTTAAAATACATTGCTTTTTATTTCATTTTCTTACCTTTTTGATGCTCTTAAAAAACCCACATTTGATTGCAATTAAAATTTAATTGTGACCATTGTGTTTTTTGTTTTTTTTAATTTTAATTATTCTGCTGAAATCTTCAGATAGGGAAAAAGTATTGAATAAAAGGAGATAATTCAAAATTATTTCCTTTTTTTTTTTTTCTTTTTAACTTCTCTGTATAAAAATAATCTAACAGTTATAAAGATTCAATCTCATTGCTGCAAGACTTATTGGCACTACACCTCCCATTTTTTGAAAAGGTGATGACTAATTATTTAAACAAATGTTCTAGGACATGACAGTCTTTATGCCATATTGGCATAAAACTTGCTCTGGTCAAACTTGCAGATGTTAGATAATTTTGATATATGAGTGTATAAGTATTGTAGGATGGGAATTTTGGAGGTCCGTGTCAGAAGTGGGATGATTTTCATTCAAAATGTTGTTGCGATGGAGAGAATTGTTGTCACCCTCAAATTTTTTCACATGAGCTATATTCCTCATCCTATTTGGGCCATGAATTTGTCACAGGATAGCTGCGTTACCCTGTTTTTCAAGAGCCTATATGGTTGATTCTCAAAAACAGTATCCAACTTGCTGGTTTTCTGTAAATTCTTATACAGTACTATAATCTCCTGCTTTTATTCTTTTATCTCTCATCAACTTTCTCAAATTCCATTGACGACTCTGCGAAGTTGGGTAGTTTGTTACGGCGTTCATGATTCATCAGCAGTTTAGATGGTGACACTCCAATTACCATGTGAGGAGTTGTGTAGTTTTTGGAAAATGAAGTTTTTTCAATTCACTTTCAGACCAATAGGGTATACCTTTAATTTGAGTAATGCCTTTGGAAGTTAGGTACTCTAGCTCTCTAGATTTTAATGGTTGCCCATTATCACTTCTGAGATATCTGGGATATCCACATATCTGGAATATCATGACATTTTTTTACGTTACTTTTGTGTAAGCAACTGGAGTGGTAATCCATGACTACAAGTACACTCAGAAAACACTCAAGAGATCAATGGTGACATAGATCTAGGGTTGTTCAGGCAATGGTGTGCTTCTCCCCTCTTCTGGAGAGGCATTCTTCCAAACTATTTGACATGGGTAGCACACTTTTCTGTCTTCCATCTTATCCATTTTAGGCCACCATACCTTGAATTTTAGGTGATTTTTAGTTCTAACCATTCCTTGGTGTCCTTCATGTGCTGCTTGTAATTGCTGTCGCCTTTTTCATCTTCCGCCACCCCTGTCTTAAACGTCGTTCAGTCTCGGCCTTCTCTGCTTCCAGACTCTCAATCTCCTTGGCTCGGGCTGCTTCTTCCTGCTGGAACTTCAGCTCAACCTTAAGGGCAGCCACCATCAATGCTAATTTGTCATGGATGAAGTGCAAGAAGAGGAGAAAACCTGGCAACCAAACCAGTTGGCTCATGGAAATTACCAGTTGTAACACTAGCTGCATTAGCACGATCAATAGCCCTTCGGGTCCTTAAGGAGGTCTGATTTGCCTTTGTGCTGATCTGGTTTGCACTTGAGACATACCTGGCTCAAAGCTATCCCCCAACAAGATCTTTAAAGCAATCAAAGGAAGAAATCATTTTTGCTACGTCTAGGCGACTATTTCCATCAGTGAGTTTCTTAATGGATAGCCCAGAAAGGTTCTCTTCTGAAAACTTATGGATGAGCCAATCACTGCACTTGCTATATACATTTCAGGCCAGCTCATTTGATCTGTTTTTTTCCTTCACTCTCAAAGTGAGCCTCTTTTCCCTTACTGATCGTTGCAACTCATATTCAGTAGTAGTGCTGGGAACAACTGGCATGAGGACATCTTTTAGTGAGAGTTCCTGAAATTCTTGAATATTTTCAACATCAGAGACATTTTCCTCTTCCAAAACTTCCAACGAGTCAATTTGGTTTTGTTGTTTGTTTTTTATTTTATATGCACGAAAAGAGTGCTTATTGGAAAACAATTTTTTTATGGCTCTGCAGTAACCTATAGCTTTCTGTCCCTTTGACAACTGGGACTTAAAAACTACTAAAACAAAGAAAGGTTGCAAAAAGAAAATACAAAAAGTTATGAGAAAAGAAAGGACACAAATGGTTTCCTACATAAAGACAATCAAGAAAAAAAAGACAAAGCTTAAGGGTCTCTGTTGACAAGTGATAGGAAGACACAAAACTGAAAGAAAAGAAAAAGCAAATAGGCAGTTCTTGAAGTTGCTGACAATCCTACTCTTTCCTTTTCCACAACGAAAGGCAAAGTTCATGAACCTGAGATCACTTTCTCAGCAAATGGGTAGAAACAAAGACTGCTAAGTTGTGTCAAAACGTCTCTTAATGGTGCCGAATAAAACAGTCTTCAAATAAGCTTTTCTTATTTTTTTTTTAAATTTGACATGCTTCTTTTTCTATGACAAAAATAATGATTTTTTTTACCCTGAGTTAGTTCCTTACTCGATGAATGGGTTTTGTCACAAACGAACCACCGCCAGAACAAAGAAGTCTGCATCTCCCAATATGGGACCGAATAGGCAAAAACAAATTTTTCACTGCCACCTGAAAGAGTCCTCCTTTCTTAAATCTTTCAATTTTCAATTGAACTGAATTTTTACTTTCCAAGTAACAATGAGTTTTTATGAATCATTAAATAAATGGTTGTATATTACATTTTTATGCTATAAGTAAACAATATTTATTTCAAATCAGATTAATTTAACTTCAATTTTTCTAATTTTACTCAAATAACATATCATAAATATATATATGTTTTTTCTGAAAGAATTTTAAGAAATTGAAATTAAATTTGACATCCCAATCTATATAATTTCTGTCTGAAATACACCAGAATATTTTACTGGAAATAGCTTTCAATTAAAGCT
The DNA here is from genome assembly GCA_964036315.1 of Acanthosepion esculentum. Classification (NCBI taxonomy): domain Eukaryota; kingdom Metazoa; phylum Mollusca; class Cephalopoda; order Sepiida; family Sepiidae; genus Acanthosepion; species Acanthosepion esculentum. Next base: position 68,348,489 of record OZ038481.1, on the reverse strand, counting down.
AAAATGAAATCTTCAATGTTTTTTCATTTTTAAAAATTCATTTTAAAATTTAGGTATCGAAAATTTATGCCAAAATAGTGGAGGTGCCTACATTAACAAGCATGCAGATACAAAATAATACAAAATATCATTTAATAAACAAGCAAACATTCAAAGAATATTGCAGTACATCTTGTGGCACAAAGAAATGGCAAAAAATGTGAAGTCAAAATACAAGGGAGAGGAATATACATTGATAAATTGTATATAAGATTTGTGTATAGCACGAATGACTGACAGCTAACCTCTTCTACAATTAAGGCATAAAAAACTTACTACTAGATACAGTAGTGTTGTAGAGGAGTAGGTTATTAGGAAAAATATGTATATATCAGAAGGTATTTTGTGTTGGCTGCATGTATAAAATATCATCTCCATAAACATTTAACTCTGGGTATGGCACAAAGCTATCAAATCCAAAATATAAAACAACAATGTTTTAGAAATAAAACATTTTTATCACCCATATACAAAACTGAAGAATGAATTTACTCAGGTAATTAATTTAAACTGGGTTGCAAATTGTTACAAAGTGTATGCTAATATATGGCATTTATAATTAATAATATAGCAAGAGTTATTTACCTTTTAATTTGAAATTCTTAAAGCCTTTTAAGAGAAAATATTTTTATCTGAACTCACAAAAGATTTCAGCTCATGAAATAAAGTTCAGTCTCAATGAAAGAAATGTTCAAAGTTGCTTTTTGAATAGTTTGGGATTATGTTAGGAAATCTAACTTAGAAACTTAAAAGATTTTAATGGCGTGATTTGTTTGGCAACTTTTTTGATACCACAGAGCTCACTGTTAGAAGTTGATAAGTTTTTGCTGCAGTTGAAGGAGTGAATAAGATGAGTTAAGATATGTGCAATGTTTGTACGTGTGTGTGCGTGTGTATCATAACATCTTTCCATAAAGGACAAATGTAATCTCTCTAACGCTACATCTTGTGTGTGAGAGAAGGCAAAAGAGGAAGAGTTAAAAATGTGTCCAAGTATTTATAATGTATGTCATGGCATAGGCTTGAAACATGTAAACAGATTTTGGCGGTAAATTAATTTTAACCGTGTTTATGTAGATGAAAGAATGGCATCAGTTGACCAATCAGGAGTCTGAGAAATATCAAGGCTCTGTGATCCACTTTGGTGTTTAGTTTGTACAAAAATTGATGTCAAAAGAAAGTGGTAGCAGAATACTGACAGAGGTATCTTTAATATGTCTGACCCCAAGAGAGTAACATGTCTCCTGGCCAGTCTGACTCCAAAAAGGCTCGGTTAAATCTGAATTGCTACTATATAAGGGCACGTAGAAATAATGGTAAACATAAAAGCCTAGCAGCTCAAAATGTAATTTAGGGTTGCCATATCATCATATCCTGCCAAGAATTTTAAATATTGAACTCGTATAAAAACTTCTGTTGTCAACCAATTTATAAACTAGTATTTTGTTTATAAGAAAAAGAAGAGGAACTACTTTGTTTTGATGTTAGGGTCTTTTTTTTTAAGGATTGACCAAAACTCACCATTTCTTTAGGGACTATTTTAGGGAGTGAACTAAACTGTCACTACAGAAATTTGAAAAGGTACTGAAAGGCACTTGTTTATTTATCTAAAATTTATTTATCTATTTATTGGTGGCAGCCACAGTGCTGATCACTTGTTCTTGAAGTGCCACCAGGATAATGATTCTATTTCCTCTCATAATTATTTGTTCTGCTGGCCATGACTTTTGCTTCTGATGCAGTTTCTGCCAAAGTGTCTTTGGCTTCCACATTTATAACCTGCAAATGATACCATTTGGTTTGGGCTTTTGTTTGTAGGCTAGCAAGTTAGTATTTGACATGGGTCCCAAAATTACGGCTTCTTTATGATGGTATGTCCCATTAGATTGAATGAGACATCCCAACATCAGATTTTCCTCTCTGTAAAGTAGGTACCTCCAAAGAAACATGATTCCTAAAGTTTAAAATGAATTTATAAAAAAAAACAAAAAACTTGAAGCTTTCATTTTTGTTTTAATTTCAAGCTAAATTTAAATTGATTGGAATGAATTCTCTCTCTCTCTCTTTTTTTTTCTAAATTATTAAAATTTGCTGATTTTAGCCATCTGTCAGCGTAATCTAATTTTTTCTATTAAAAAAATCTTTCAAAAATAATATATACTTTTCTGAAACTTTATTTGAGGAAGACAGACTGATTTTAAATTAAAATCAATTTTGATTTGAAACAAACAGTGGCAGCTCATAGGTGAAATTAGTGGGGGTGCTGCTTCAGAAGATTTTTAGCCATTGTTTTAATATTGGGTAAAATGAAACGCACATAAAAAGAAAATTTATACGTAAACTTGATAAAATCCTAAACAAAAATTATTTTTTTACTTTTAAATTGTTACAGCTCAAGCTTGAGTCATTCATTTACAAATGAAATCCATTCATGTTTAAATTTGAGTGAAAAAGTTAATTTTCTCCTTGATTCTTGGATAACTGTTGAGGAAATTTTTCTCATTTGAAAGCACTGCAAGTGCATTTAATCTTTTAGGATTCATAGTGCTCCTTAGAAAAGTTTTTATTCTTTTCATTGTTGAAAAGAATTTTTCTGGCTTTGATGTAGTCATGAAAATTGTTAAGATGATGTTTTGTAATTTCACTAAGAACAGATTATTTTCCAAGATAAATTTCAGCAGCACAATTAATTTGCAATATTCATGCATATCAGATCTACAATAGAATACTTTAGTTCAATTTCAAGCTTATCTTTGTCAGTCATGGGATATGCTTCAGTGGTCAGTACTATATTTTCTGTAGGTAGTTCATTTTTTAAACTAGTGAAGCTTTTCTTGTTGAACAATTTAGCAGCTACTAAGTGTTTAATGGAAGAATATCTGTCCATTATATCAAGATATATGCAGTCACACACATCCTTTGCTTTTACCATGAGTGTCTTTGAAAGATTCTCACAGTACTTCAAGTTTCTTATTTCTAAAATAGCAGTTTTGAAATCTGTTATATATTCATTGACTTTAAACACACTGGTTTCTCAAGACTGCATTTAGTCTCACACCAGGATGTAGAGTTATATAAATTTGCTTGCAACAAGACCTAAATATTTAAACATTCTGCTTCCATAATGAACATGTCCTTCCTTTAATTGTACGAACAGTATTTATTCTTAATACAAATTCTCTACTGTGTGCTAATTCACAAAACTGCTGGACAAGACCTAGATCTAGTTCAGTGGTATAGCATTCAAAACAATACTGATTTTGTCTAGGGGAAATTTAAGAATTAACTCAAACCAGAGAAAAATAAAAGATAATATTGTCTCCAACAAAAAGTCAATAGTCGTCTTGATCACAAATATTAAAAGAGAAATAAGTTTTACTGGTAAGACTGCAAAAACTGATCATCGGGAGTCAGTGTCAGTTCTTTGATCTTTTCCATGATAGTGAAATAGTGTGCAAATGAACTGAATTGGCAAGTCAAACCAGCCCTTCCATTTATATAGGTTGGTGGTCTCTTTGAAGAAAGTCATCACCATTTCCAGTGTTTTCTAGGTCAAAAGGGGACATTCTCCCACTTTCTTTTTTTATTCGTGAACCAACTCAAATAAAAGGGATCTTCCTATAACATATATTTTCACCAATTGCAATACGCATGGCTTGTCATAGTGATTTTTATTTTTAGTATTTCCTAAAAAGGGGCTAATGTAACACCAGTCACTAAACCTACACAAATTAGCATGAGGCACCTATGCATGTTAAAAAAAAATTTAACCAAGATTTTCTAAAAAAAAACTTAAAAAAAAAACTTCATTCATTTGCGAATAAATCCTGAAAGTTTCATTAAAATCCAATGATTATTTGATTTTTACAAGAATTTCAAAATCAATGTGTTTTTCAATGAAAAAAGCGCAAAAACACTAATCGTAATTATTACATCAACTGTGATGTAAAAAAGCTAGATTTTTAACCAAAATTTTCAAACATGCTAAAAATGATTAAAAAATTTGAAAATAATTAAAAAAAATACTTTGATCTTTCCTCTTAATAATAAACATTTTGACAAAATTTTGTTTTTATTAAGCTTGGAGCCTTTTTTCATCATGCTATGCTGTTTTTCAGCGAAAAAGTGGAGGTACCTACATGTTATGCTCATTGATTGAAAGTCTGTGTGCCTCACTAAGTTTCTCCTTAATATTTGCATTTCCTAAAAATGTCAGTGAAACCATATTTTCAATATGCTTCTTTGATTTATGTTTTCCAGTTTTTTCTTTCATATTTTTGCTTATATTTCTAAAATTGTCTTTTTGCATCACCTCCAAGCAACAAACACAGGAAGCAAAACCATGCATTTTTCACTTTACAGTCACAGAACCAACTCTTAAAGCTACAAATATACCTCTTGTTGCTTATTCCTGGTTGAGATATTTGAATATCAGGTACTGAATGGCTTTTCTTAGCTGTAATTGTGAAAACTTAAGCTGTTGAAGTTCACTTACTATCACAAAACTTATTTCTTGGGGATTCAAGGATGTCATGGTTCATTTATTAAAATTTTCTGTACAATAAAACAAAACAAAAAAAAAACAATAATGAATTAGAATTGCTGGAAGCATGATAGTCATCTCCATTTTATCACATTCAAGAATATTGTACACGGTTTTTAAGCACAAAAATAATGAATAAAATAAATGCTACCTTACACTCAGACAACAGGGTCAGCACTTCATGAGTAACAGTACTCTTTATAACCAGCGTTCAACTTATTTCACTGGACATGTGCTCAACAACCAAACACTGCATTCATTACTAGAACTGAAGTATACAATTCCATACAAGATTCTTTGTAATTTTTCATGAACTAGGGGGTGGCTAGTGACATTAAGCTTCAGGATTATAAAAAGTACAAGTATAAAGAAAGAATATTATCAATAATATCAAGTAAAAATAGGGGGTGCTGAAGTTCTGCTGTGCCAAAACACAAGCCGCAACTGGAAACAAATATTACCTTTATTTTTAAATATCGTAGGAAAGTAACCAGGAGGTAGGTGTTCTTATGAGGTATTGACAGCCTAATGTTTTTGAAACTTAAATTTTTGTGGGGTGGGGGGGGGGGAATATCCATAAAAATTGCTTGATGAATATGCCATGATCACTTTTTTTAACTACCCAGTAATGTTTCATGTTTTATTGAATTTTATTACCTTGGCTTTAAATTTACTACATTTACTACTCTTATTTTCTGTTAATGTTATGTATGGATGTACAAAAGCCAGCACATTTACACACACACACACACACACACAAAATCAAATTTCATTTTAAAATACTGGGGTTGATGAATTGCAGTAAGCATTCTCATTTATGATTAGCAAATATAGTTGTTACTTAATAACAATATCACTTAACTGGTATAAATTAATACAGAATTTTGAAAGAATGTAAGAAAAACTTTATAAATTTAATCTAATTAAAACTTTAAAAATAGTGTCCATAATATCTTATTGGTAAATTTGCTTTTCAAACCCCAAGCTAAATATCTATTAATATTTTTCGAAATCATCATATAAATGTACATGCTGAACTCGAATTAACAATTGTAATTATGATAAAACCTACTGTTTTGGAGTTATCGACCAGAAAAAAATCGGATTTAATCGCAGTCATTCACCTACCATTACCATCTTTGTGTAATTAGATTCACTGCAGATCACTTACATTCATTTCTGTAGCGCAATCATAACTTTTTGGCCTATTTACTGCTTTAGCTGCTCTTACTTGTCGAAATTACTGCGCACTATCGTAAAGCAATGACAATTGGCGATATCTTTTTTTGATAAGTGTAGTTTTTTCATAACAAAACAATAAACAAAAACAAATTAAATAATACAATGAACCTTTTCCTGTGTAGAATAGCAATGACAAATTAAAAAACAAACAATAATTAATGCGCAAACTTTGTAAAGAGCAAGGTAATTTACAAAATAAAATTACAATGTAAGAAAATGCTAGAAATGAAATTCTAAGAACAAATTTAGGGTTAGGGTTTTCTCTTTGTTCTTTATACGTTGGGTTTTCTCTTTGTTCTTATAGTGAAGAAAATATCAAATTACCTCGTCAAACCAAGCGATGGAAAATGTGGCGAAAAAAAGAAAATTACTTACCAAAAAAATGGGCACGTATTCCACATGACATGCTGAAGACGGAATATTTAAATTAGAAACAAGTCAGTCGCAGGAGTCGCCATAAAAGTATTTTGATATGCTAAAATTGGGCGTCCTCTCCCAGTTGTCAATGAATGTAAAAAATGCTCAGGCAATAAAAGCTGTTGGTGTTCTTGAATCGAGAAAAAGGAATAAAATTTATGTATTTTGGCTACTGCATTCGTTGGAGAGCGAGTCATTTTTCTAACTGGTTACGTGCATTGTGATTTGTGAGATAGTACCTGCGAATCGAGATTTCAGCATTTCTTTCTGCCCCCGATATTCGAGTCTGAACTTACAGTGATTTGTTCTCTGCATTGTGGAAGTAATCTGCGACAAATATTTCCTTTGCAATCCCAGAACACTTACAGTTCTTTATACATAGGGTTTTTGTTTTATTCGTTATATATAGGGTTTTGTTTTCGCCCTTTGTATATAGGGTTTTGTTTTCGCCCTTTGTATATAGGGTTTTGTTTTCACCCTTTGTATATAGGGTTTTGTTTTCGCCCTTTGTATTTAGGGTTTTGTTTTCCTAACTCTATATATATATATTTTTCCCTAACTCTATATATATATATATATATATATATGCCAAAAAGTTATATTTGCACTACAGAAATGAATGTAAGTGATCCGCAGTGAATACAGAAATATGACGATTTCAAAAAATATTAATAGATATTTAGCTTGGGGAATGAAAAGCAAATTTACCATCTTATTTATAAAGTCAATTAAAAGTTTTTCTAAGTTTTATTGCATTTTTCATTTTACAATACAGAGCATATTTTTGGCAACTGGGAATTTTGTTTTACAAAAATAAATTGAGGATTTAAATTTCTTCAAAAACTTCTGCTTATAACTAATATAAACATTAAGCTGTACAAAGGTGAATTTCTTGAAATTTCATTAAGTGGCGGGTAACAGATGTAAAAAGAAAAAATATATATAACAAAAAAAACATTTTGACTAAGATTTAAAAAAAAAAAAACGTTTGTAAAATAATTTCATTAATTTGTGAATGTCCTGAAAGTTTCATTAAAATCTGACAATTATTTGATTTGATTTTTTTTTTTTTTTTTTTTTTAAATTTCCAAATCAATGTTTTTTGCCATAAAAAGATGTTAAAATTTTCAATACTAATTTATGGATACCTGCTGACACATTAAAAAAAAATTTAACCAAAATTTTGAATTTTGCATGACAAAAAAGGTCCCAAACTTAATTAAAAAAAAAAAAAAAAAAAAAGTTTTATTGTCAAGATGTTTTAAGAGGAAAGACCAAAACATTTTTTTTTTTTTTTTTGAAATTTTTTTTATCCTTTCTAGCACATGCAAAATTTTGGTTAAAAATCTTGTTTTGTTTACTTTTGTGCTTCAAATCTGACAATTATTTGATTTTTGTAAGAATTTCCAAATCAATGTTATTTTCACCAGAAAAATCCAGTAAAAATAACATTGATTTGGAAATTCTTGCAAAAATCAAATAATTGTCAGATTTTAATGAAACTTTCAGGGCATATTCTACAATGAATGAAATTATTTTTTTAAATTTTTTTTACATATATTACCCCCATTTTGAGAAATTCAATTTTCAGGACGAGTACTTTGTTTTATTAGTTAAATGAGTTAAAAGCAGGACTCCTTGGAAAATGTAAATCAGTAATTTTTTTTTGTAAAACAGTTAATCATTCTCCAAAAATATGCTTCAAATTGTAAAATAAAAAATGCAATAAAACTATGACATTATTTAATTAGAGAAGCTTTTAATTGCTTTTATTTATTAAGGACACTATTGTCTTAAGAAGAGAGATTTTTTTTTTTTTTTTTTTTTTTTTTTTTTATGAATAACTAATTTTTATAAGAATTTTCATTTTTTAAAATTTTACTTAAATAATTTATAATATAAAAATCATTTAAGATTCTACATTACTTCAAGGCAGGCAGATATGTTAATTTGTAAAAAAAAAAAATATTCACTTACATTTCGTAAATTTATATCAATTCTGGTCATCCATACTAGCTGTCAACACATCGTAGCTCATCAATAACATCAATAGAAACATGATAAATATAGGGCCCATCATTAAAAAATGCTTGTATACTATTTTTTTATGCTTTAAGTAATATTCGTTACAAATTAGGTTCATTTAACTTTAAATTTGTTAAAACTCAAATAACGTGTCACAAATATATATTTTATTTTTAGAAGATTTTTTAAAACTGATAATTAAATTTTATTTTAAAACTTCAAAAATGTAATAGCCACCAGTAAACAGACTTTTTGAAATCAAGCAAATATTTGACATTCCAATCTATATAATTTCCATTTGTAATACACCAGAGTATTTTACCTACTGGAAATAGTCAATTTAATTCTTTAGCTTTCAATTAAAGCTAAAAAGAAATCTTCAAGATTGTGTTTTCATTTTAAAAAATTCATTTTAAACCTTGGGTATCGAATCTTGGTGAAAAAACAGAGGTAATAACTCAAAAAATCCTTTTGTCTTTCCTCTTAATAACAAAACTTTTGACGATTATTGAGTCATTTTTTTTTTTTTTTTCATCATGTATGCTCATTTATTAGCAAATCTTTTTAGCAAAAAAAAAAGAAAAAAAAAAAAGTAGTCAAATGGAGGATTTTGTTTCTAGCAAGGTCATCTGACTCCAGTGTAAGCTACAGGGATTTCACCATTCAAGTGATAAAATTGTTCACTCTCTCTCATGTTTGGATGGCTATTTAATATACATCCTTCTGGGATCTTTCTGCATTAGCCTCTTATCTGGCTTTTTGTTCTTCTGTGAAATTCTTCCAGATTTCACGTAAACCCTCTCCACCAGTTAACAAAAGCATAGATTTCTTCTGTTTGGCATTTATGAGACCCGAAGCTGTAATAAAATTTTCCAAGTCCATCTTCCAGTTCACCCATACTGTGTCCAACTGATTTTAAGTGGTGTTGGACCCCCAAGTGCGACAACTTTTTAGACATTTTTGTGTTTATTTGTGAAAATTAAAGTTATTGTTTTTTTTTTAAATGGTAAATTTGCTTTTTAAGCCCCATGCTAAATATCTATTAAAATTTTCCCAAATCGTCCTATTTCTGTGTAAATGTACATGCTGAACTCGAAATAACAATTAAATTTTACTCCAAAACAGTAGGTTTTATCAATCAACAATAGAAGTTTGGACTCAGTCATGTTCAGCCGTCAGCCATTACTGGACTTGTTTAACTACATCCACTGCAGAACACTCTACGTGCGGAAGCTTAATTAACAGCCTTTTTACTGCTTTTAACTGATCTTACTCGTCTAAATTACTGCGCACTTAAGTTGTGTTGGAAAGCAAACTTCCCATTCTCGGATATTTAAATGTTTGTCCTCTTTTGATTTTGGTATCTCTAATTTGTAGCTTGCATTTTAGGCTCATCTTTTTGTCAACAACCATGCATTCTGTTCAGGGCCTGTTTGTACTACCCACGGACTGGCAAGAGCCCAAGCCTCTAGTTTATCAACATTTTTTTTTCCTACTTACTTTTATAGACATTACAAATTAAACTAAACATAACTGACTCATTAAAGGATGAAAGATTTTTGTGGATTTTGATGTAATTCTGTGTCTTTTTCTTTTGTTTTTTTTGTTAAAAAAATTTGAAGTTGTTTTGCTTCAGCTATATACAATATACTCAAAAAAACACTATATAAAATTTTCTATTTTTTTATCCATAATGTTGAATGTGCTAAATCATTCAACTTACTAAGAAAAATCTCAAGTTGATGTTAAAAATTACCACAAAACATTGTTGATTTATTTAAATGGAATGATCTGTTTTATGACATGTCTCTTTGTTATTTGTCTATATTTCTGAGATGAGATATTCTAATTATGTACACTATTTACATGCTGGTTAGAGGCCAATAATATAATTGGCAAGTAATTTTACACTCGTGAGTACTTCAATGCTGGAACTGAAATGAAACCTTTCATAGAACTTCAGACACTTTTATTAATTTTTTCATTTTATATCAAAAAGAATTTTGTGTAGGCTCACTATTTTTCTTTTTGGCTGACTAATTTTTGTGAAGGCAAGGTTTTCATTGGTCCAAAAATAGTTTCACACAGGCTCATGAATTCCTCTCTTCTTTCTCAGTCCTATGACTTTGAAGGGAGGAGGTGAGGGAAGTTATTTTGCACTCACTACAGACCTTCCTTAGGCTGCAACACTTGTCCTAATTGAAAAAAATTTGATGTTTTCTTTTTTGATTTAAAAATGGGTCATGTTTAATTCATATAATATTGATACAGTATCAACTCTTTCCATGACTTGTTATTGTACTTAGCTGTTTTGCATATGAAAACAAACTAAAATTTATTTAAAAAATAAACTAGAAAAATAGATGAAAAGTTATTGATCATTAATTTACCTCTCACTTTTTGATTCCATTTTATTATTAATGTCAGAAAATATTTGTGACCTCTCCAAGCATCATGCATTAATAGGAAAACCTTACCTTCAGATTTAAGAAAAATGATCATGCATCTGATATCTTCTCTGTCTTCAATGCACTCATCACTTTCTCAATATTGGCTCATCAGCCTCCTTAATGCCAGCAGTAAACTTTGAGCTTATGATCAACAAGAACGTTGTTAATCACCTCAACAGAAATAACCTGAGTGATAAGCAATATAACTTTTGTTGTTCTAGCCATAACACCCAAAATTAGATGTCACAAAGGCCTTTGACAAAGTGTGGCATAGAGGTTTGATACACAAACTCTTCAGCTATGGAATCTCTGGAAGAATCCTCACAATCATCCTTCCTATGAGGTAGGTCCTTGAAACCTGTTGTCAATAGTCAGGCTTCTGAAGCTCCTGAGATCACTGCAGCCATCTCACAAGGCTCATTCCTCAGTCCTACCCTCTTTCTGTTTTATATTAACAATCTACCTAAAAATATTCTCAGACTGTTGGTAAATATCTATGTAGATGATACCACATTCTGTGGGTGCACCTGCCAAAATCTAGATGACTGGAGCTGGGCAGCTGATCTCTTCTCTGACCAAGTGCTAACAGCCCAATGGTGGGTGGAAAGATGGTTTGTGACTTTCATACTACAAAAACCAAACAAGTAACTTTTCATCATAACCGAGCTGACCCTGAATTATCAGTTATGATGAATGGCTGCTTCAAACATCTATTGCACTTCAAGTTTACCCCAGACCTCAAGTAGAACTAATATATAAGAACCATTGCTAAAGATGCTGAAAAAATGGCTGGCTCCTTATACAGCCCCAGAAAGTACCTGACTCCAGCTGCCATGCTCCAGCTTTAAGAGAGTCAGACCAAAAATAGTGTTGCTGCCATATCTTGGCTGGAGCTGTCCAGTTCACTCTTTCCAGCCTCAACAGTTTAAAATCATTGTAGGTGAGGAATAGTTTTTCACCTTACAACTTTTTTTTCACAGATGAAACATTGCAAACCTCTATTGTTACATGGAAAATATTCTCACGAGCTACACTTCCTCATCCCACCAATTCATACCTTTTTAGCTAGGACCTGCCATGTCACATACACAGGAGCAAACCATCCTCATTCCCTTCATATTTCACTGGTAAGGAGGTTCCATTTGGACAGCTTCTTCTCAAGAACCACTGCTTTGTAGAGTAAAATCCTTAGAGGTTGTTTTACCAACCATTACAACCTTAACCTCTTCATGTTTAGAGCCAACTGTTTTCTATCTTACATATCCTCATAATTTATAAGTCTTATGTTCACAAACCAACCCCATTCAATAATCTTCTACTGTGAGTGGCTCTTGGGCCTTGTATTGAGTGAACAATAGTGTGAAAAAACGAATCAGGGAATTATCAGATTTTAATAAAAATTTCAGCACTTATTCCTTAATGAATTTTATTTTTTATTGAATAGGTTATTTTATTACAAAACTTTTGAAATATTTTTCAGGTCAGTCACAAGCCCTTAACTTATTCTATGGTATCTAAGTTATTTCTTTATCTTTTGTTGCATTATTATAATCACAAGAAATACTATGATATTACCATGAGCAGATTAGTTAAAACTTTCAATAAAAGGGCAGTTTTTTGTTTGTTGTTTTTTTGTCATGGAACACAATTCAGATTTTCATTTTTGACCTGTAAAATAAAAAAGAATCACAGTTGCAAAATTAAAACAAATAATTTTTTTAATGTTCATACTCAAAAATAGCATTAAAGTTTATATTTTTGTTCTTTAGACATATTTTTATTTTATATTAAATTTATCAACAACAAAGATCTGAAAATCATACTTAAAAAATATATGTCAATTTTTCACAAATATACATCACAGATTTCTTTTTTTCCGTGGAAACAAAAAATATATACAGTATATTTTATTAGGTATCAGCAACTCTCCAAAATTCTTGAATCCTTTTCTTATGACCATATTTTCAATGTGTTCACAGTTGATGTTAAATACTTTTTGATGACATAACACCTTTGGAGATTTAGCTTTATAAAAATGTAAAAAATTAGGAACATTCAAAATTCACTCAGACACAAGTTGAATAAGGGGGGTATAATTAAACAGAAAAAAATTACTTTCACAAAATGTAAAAATTAAAATTATATCTAAAGTTTGTTTATTAATGATTAAGTAGTGAAAATTTCAACAAAATCTGATAATTTCCTAATTTCTGGTAAATTAGAAAAAATACTGCCTGTTTTTTTTTTCACTTGTTAAAAGTATGCATGGTTTTGGAGGTACCTAATTTTTAGAGTCACCAGTTAGGATCAAACTTGCTATGGATGGATTTATTACCATAATATATCATTGACGATATATTACAAGCAAGTAAATATTTACTAAGCTTGGAATTGGGGTCACAATAGTAGGAGCTCTTAGTGAGAATCTAACTCATAACAGCAAAGGATAGTCTGTTAGATAAACTTGATAACCATTATGGCAAGTGCCTATACTACAAGCAGGTACCTTTTTTGTGCATTGCTTTGTCATATAATTTGTAAAAAGAGGGAAAAAATTAAGTGGGTTTTTAAAAAATTTTAAGCTTTTTTTTGTTTGTTTTTTTTTCTTTTAATTTTCCACTCACCCTTTGAATTAAGGATTGGTGATATTGTGTATTGCTGATTTTTATATATACAGGTAAATAGTGAACCAATCACATAATCATCATAATCAATCATTATGAATCTGACTTAATTCACATTTTGTTACATGTTAATTTTATTTTGGAATAGGGCTTTGACATTTTTAAAATCATTTCATCCTAAGCAAGACGATAAAGCCACTGGGAGTAAAAGAAACTGAGAAAACATTGAGGAGAATGTACATTAGAGACCAGGATTCAAGGAGACAGAAAATGATTGATGTTGCATTTAAATTTTTGAAGAACATAGTTGACAGGAAAGCAAGAAGCTAGAAGAGAGTTCCACAAATGAGAAGTGCAACAAAGAAACTGAGCATAGAGTTTAAGGTTACATTTAGCAATTTCAACAGCAAAATGAAACCTAGCTGCCAATCTAAATTTATACTTAAATTTGTAAAGGTACCAAAGGTCATCAGGACAATTATCATGAAAGTAGTTAGAGAAAAAAGACAGGCTTTTACTCCTTCCACTCTTGAAAAGTAGCAGAGGATACCCATTGTTCCTAAATAACCTTTTCCACAAGAATTCTGGGATGAATCTCAAAAGGTATAAGAAAAGTTACTTCCTAATGTATAAATTTTATATTCATTTAATTTTAATCTCTCTTCTTCCTTTTTATTTTATTTATTTATCTATTTTCAATTACTGTTACTAAATTCTTTCAGTTTTGAATATTGTTCTTTGAAACTGAAGTGAATTTTAGCCTACCCCTCTCATTTTTCTAATTTCATTTTGAGTTCTTTGTTTGAATACGATGTCTTTGAAATAATCATGCCAGTATCGGACATTTAACTCAGCCGTGTAATGGCCATGATATGGTTTTGTCTTTCTTCCCTCCCACCAAAGTGTATGGCACTTAAACTAAGTTGAAACTTTATATACAATTTTTTTTTTTGTGTGTATGTGTAATAGGAGTAGATAGGCCTACTTATTGCCCAGTCAATACTCCTCCCCTTTCTCTTGAATAGGTACAGACGCTCATCCCTTGTTCCCTGTTTAGGAAGGGGTTCCCAGATCTTTTCCCTTTATCTGGCCTCTGTATTAGTGCTGCTATGAATGTGCAGTCTTTGGCAACGTCTCTTCATACTGAAAGTACCAGGATGACAGTTCTCTGGTTGCTGTTTCCAACTGGTAGTTATGAGCCCTAACTCTTGCGTAGCGTCTTGAGCAGCTTCCCTGATCAACAGTTGCGTAATATCAGGGTGCTTGTAGTGCCATGTCACACATGGAAGGGTGTCCTTGCATGCACCTCCCAGCAGCCTACTCCAAGGCTACATTATGTTGCAGGCTCCTTTCTGTCCATGTCACACAGGATGACCGTCAGCTACAATTACTTTAGTCTTTCTTACTTTCATTACCAACATTACCTAACATGCTACAAACAATCAAAGAAGTAAACCTAAACCAGCTCTAAAAAAAAAAATTACCTAAACCCTTTAACATTTCCATTTCCAACATTCGATACCTTCAGACCAACTTCTGCAGTGTGAAATTGTTCATCATTGAAAAGTCTCCTGAGACCAACCTTAATTCATCAATATCCCTCATCTGACTTCTTGATTCCCAGTTACCTTCCTCTCCTTAGGAAGGACTCTATTACCCACATGCATGGCCTGGGAGTTTATGCACAAGACCATCTCCCACTGGCTAAGGAACTCTCTCTTAAATCTCCAGATCATTCACACATGTGTCTCTGTCTATCTCTCCTCAATTCTATAAACTATCTCTTCTTTCTTTATCATTCTCCATCTTCCCAAGATTGTGGTATACTCGATACCATTTCCGATAGTATAGACAAGGCTATACATCCATCTGCTAACATTTGTGTTTGGTGACTTTATGAAGTATATATACCAAGTGGCTTAATCATTCTGTAACTGACCTTACTGGTATACAAAGACTTAACTTTTCAATCACTCAATCTCTCACACAAGTGATTGACTTTCCTATGCATTTTCCCCAGTAACAATGATAAGGCTTTCCTTCTTGATCTCTGTTTTACCTCCATACCTGAGTCTTGTCATGCCATGCAGCTCTGCCCACTTTGCAACTCTGATCATGCTGTCATGTCTCTTAACAACTTCTATTCCTCCCCCAATAAAGAACCTCCTACCAACAGAACATCTTTCTGTTAGCAACAAGCAAACTAGGTCTTGTTCCATGATTTCTTTCGCAATGACCCCTGGAATGTTGTTCTTAATCTCTCTGTCCAAAATTGTGCATCTGACGTCTCATCCTGCATAAAAGCTGGAATCCAGGCTTTCATCCATGCAAGAAAATATAAAGTGAAATCACATTCATCTCCTTGTTTCTCAGTTGCTTGCTCAACTTCTATTACCCACAAGAATCACTATTTCTGTCTGTACCATAGTGACATGTCTGATTGTAACTGACATCTCTTTGTCACTGCCTGTAATGAGTGCAAGCGTATCCTCAATGAAGCAAAGTTACTCTTTGCTGAAAGAATGAAACAAATATATTGCGTCTTGCAAGTTTGATTCTAAAGAATATTGGCGGCTCTGCAAGAGCATGCTGAATACAGCAAGCTCACAATACCTCCTTTATTCAATCAATTTGAGGTCCTGACTTCCTCAGCTGATAAGGCTGAATGCTTTGCCCATAAATTCTCATCCAATTTCTTATCCAATTCAATGCTAGACTTATCTGGTGTACTCACACCTGATTTTCCCTCTATAACTGAGGCTCTACTGAGTGAGATGCACATAACCCTAATGATGGTATTGGACATCATCTCTAAATTAGACTCCCATAAGGCTAGTGGTGGGGATGGGATACCAGCCATTGTCTTGAAGAAATATGCTCCTGAATTGGCTCCTGTTCTCTCCAAACATTACAACTACTGCCTCACCAACTCTTGCTTTCCAGCCTGTTGGAAGTCCTCATTTGTTGTGCCTGTCTTTAAGAACTCTGGTGACCCTTCTGACCCATCTAACTACTGTTCTATCAGTCTCTTACCACTCTTCGATAAACTGCTCGAGACTTTAATCAACACCGAAGTGATTAAGCGCTTTATTTCACATAATCCGCTCTCCGACAAACAATATGGTTTCTGCTTTGCCCAGTCTACTGCTGACGTGCTCACGGCCATAACTGAATTTGTATACCAAGCACTTGACAATAACAGAGAAGCTCGAGCTGTGGCTCTAGATATCTCTAATGCATAGGTAGGATTTGGCATGTTGGCTTTCTTTGTAAGCTTCAGGGATACCATATTACAGGACAATTATTTGACTTAATACAATCATTCCTGTCAAACCATGAAATGAAGGTTGTCCTAAACAGGTTCTCCTCCAGATCCTTTATCACAGATGCTGGTGTTCCCCAAGGCTCTATCTTGGGCCCTACACTGTTCCTGATCTTCATTAATGACCTTCCTGATGTCAGCAGTTCCCAAGTAGGCATTGACGCAGACAACAGTACTACTTGTGAAGGACCTTCAATCTGAGTCCATCCTTTAAATCTATAAATCAACCATCCATCCTTGCATGGAATATGATCTGGCATCTCATCTACAGTCGCTTTCTCACAAACGTGCTGTGGCTTCCCTCTGTCTCTTCTACAAGTATTTTCACAGCAACTGTTCCGATGAGCTACTTTTGCTGGTTCCCAGACTGCATGAATTTAAGTGAGTTATTAGGCTGGCATCTCGGTCCCACCTTTTCACTGTCGAAACGGTTAAATGTAACCATCTCTTCTACTCAAACAGCATCTTCTCTCGCACTTCTCATCTGTGGAACTCCCTTCCTCTTGCTTGCTTCCCTGATAACTATAATCTTCAAATATTCAAGTGTAATGTCAATCAACATCTGATACCTTGATCTTGTTCCCCGTATTTCTCTGTATCCTTTCCTCAAACATGCCTCTTTACTCTTATTCTCAATCCTCCATAACCCCTTGTGTGCTAGTGGCACTCCTGCTTTGCTTGGGGTGAGTAGCTTAAAAAATGTATACAAGTATAATGTTATGATTAGTTTGTGAAACAGGAATATTGTGAATTAACCAAATATCTGAAGATGTTTATAATTAATAAATTAAGCCATAACCTGATTCTGTTTTCAGCAATAGAATTCTTCTTGCTGAAATTCTTAATTACCATGAAATATGACTAAGAACTGTGTGTATTCCATTCCATGCAGTTGTGACAAGTATTTTATATGGAAAAGACCAGCCACCCACTAAAAGTAAGAGTAGAGGAACATCAATCTGGAGAGAGAGACCTTGAAATCAGACATGGCCTATGTCTAGAGGAATAATGGTAATCAGTCAGTGTTGAATTAAGTTAAAATTGACAAAAAACAACACTGGAGGATGAGAAGGCTGAAAGAATTGGTGCACATGTTAAACTCTGACAATCTGCACATAGAGATGAATACCCATCTGGGAACCTCTGATTTAGAAAGAAAGAACACTCAATGAAAATTCCACCACTCGAGATCAAACATAGGTCCAAAAAATACACCACTGGATTTTCTAAAAGATACAGGGTCTTCAGCATTAAAATGTTAATAAAAACACATCTGGTTCCTTAGCATTGAATTCAGTCCCTGGGTTTAGTAGTGCTGAAGAGCCATATACCCTTATTGTGTGGAATAAACAGACAAGAGAATAAGACTGGAGAGTATTAACTTATATGAAACCTCCTCTAGCATAGAAACCTTTAATTCAGTATCCTTATGCTATTGAATAAAAGTAAGTATCTCTGATAAAGTGTATAACATAATAAAAAAGGCCCCAAATTTAATAAAAACAAAGATCTATCTTCAAAATGTTTGTTATTATTAAGAGGAAAGATCAAAGTATTTTTTATTATTTAATTAAATTTTTGAATTCTTTTTACCATGTTTGAAATTTTGTTTAAAAATGTTGTTTTTCTAGTGTCAGTGGAGGGACCAAAGATTAGTATAAGAAATTTTAGTATCTTTTTTGTGTTAAAAAGCACATTGATTTGGAAGTTTTTGCAAAAATCAACGTTGGATTGTAACAAAATTTTCAGAATTTATACACAAATGAATTGAATTTATTTATTTTTTTAATTTTTTACATCTTTTACCCATTGACTTAATGTTATGAAATTTTGTGAAATTAAAATTGTATCCCCCTTCATATTTATATTAGTTAAAAGCAGGCTCATTGGAGAATGTAAATCATCATTTTTTTTTTTTTTCAGTTACTCACTTACCAAAAATCTGCTCTGAATCATAAAATAAAAAATGCAGTCAAACAAAGACATTTAATTAGAAAAGCTTTCAATTGGCTTTATAAATAAGATATATTAAAGACACTATTATCTTAAGAAAAAATTATTTTCAATGAATAATGAATTTTTACAAGATTTGCCTTCATTTTTTTTACATTTTTTTTTTTTACATTTTAATTAGAATAATTTAAGTTTTAAATATTTTTTTAATCTTTTAAAATTCTGTTTTAATTTATCCTTTTTAAATGATATTATTATTAGGTGAAAATTATATTTACTAATCATAAATTGAAAAGTTTAGTACAAATTATCACGCACCAATATTTTTATAAGAATTTTGAATTTATGTGTATAAATGTTCAAGTTTTCTATATATGATCAACCATACACAAAATTATCAGAAATTAAAAGTGATAACTATAGTAAATTTACAGTCAAAAATATTTAAAATTCAATAAAACATTAGCTTATGGAGAATATTTTATTAAATTTTTTTAAGATTACTGAGTACTTTAAAAATTATATATAAAAGGTACTCACATTAATGCAATTACTTTTTTTATGCCTAAAGCTCCCCCTAGAACAGCATTAGATAAATATCTGTCATTAAGCTGTCAAACCTGCAAACACCTTAAATAAACAGCTACTGTCCAGTTAAAAATGGCATTTTTGCGATATTTTAAACTTAAAGTAAATATTTGTTTCAAATCAGATTAATTCTACTTTAAATCAGTGAATATTCCTCAAATAAGGTTTCTGAAAAGTATATTTTATTTTTTAACAATTTTTTTTTAATAAAGAGAATTACATTGTATTGAAAGACAACTAAAAAATAACCAGCTATTTTAGCAAAAAAAAAAAAACTCCTTCCAGTCAATTTAAATTAGTTTTTGGAATACAGTTTATTGGAAATATTAAATTTAATCTATTAGCTTGAAATAAAAACTAAAATAAAAGCTTCAAAAAAGATTTTCATTTTTAAAAATTAAGAACTTTAGTTTTTTTGTATTTTTTTTGTTTGTTTTTGTTTTGAGGTACCTAAATAAAAGGTTCAGTTCAAAATTCCAATAAGGTTAGTGGGTGCAACAAGAAAGCTGGAGGGTACAATAGTTGAAATATTGTTTGTATGACAAACTAGTCTGAATAGTAAGGCATATGCACAATATTATTAGATTTTTGTGTATACTGATTGAAAATGTATGTATTGTTATATAAATAAAGAGAATGTTAATCTAAATAAATTATTACACTGTTGTGCAGCTTTTGTTTTTCTTTAAATTTATAATGGAAAAGAGAAAATTATTGAATTTATTTCTTAAAAAAAGACCAAGCACATCTGCATTTAATTTACCTGAAAAATTGCACTACCTAGCAAGTGAGAATAAATGAGTGAACAAGACAGAATTTATACAATGAGATGAAATTATATTGAAGAATTAAAGATGTAACATTTTTTTTAGATATATGTCATATTGTCATAGCACAGCAGAATGTGCATATCTTGTAGATAAATAATCATACATTTGATGTTAAGTGAAAGCATTAAAAGCTTCAATCAATACTATAACCGAATTTAAATGATTATATTGTTTTTTTTCCCCTGGAGAATACATTATTTTACTGAAAAATACTTCTTTGAGAAATTAAGTTATTGACAGTATAACTTTTACTTTTCTACAAGACTAATTATAAATAAGATAGGTGTAAAAGTATCTACCATCATATTACAATTGTGCTTTTGTATTCTAAATAAAAAGAATGTCCTTGTGCTTTCTGGATATAAAGTCATAGCTCTCTACAGTTTTGCTTTCTTTTATATCTGTAAATTGCCATGACTTGCCATAAATTGTCAGAATATGTACATAGTTGTATGAAATGTGGCAAACCTTGATCATATGTGGTTGCTTAGTTTCCATTGGTAAGGAAAGCAATTTGGTGTAAGGGTGTTGTCTGTAGGGTTGGGAGTTGTTTGATTTCTTGGGTTGGTTGGATGAGGTCACAATCTGTGTTAAGGTGTTTAATGATCTAGTAGTTGTGTGTTGAAGCTGAACTGCCTGTCTTTGGCAGTGAGTTCTGTTTTTATTTTTATATCCTTTGTTTTAACAGGTATAGGCTGCTAGGGAGATTTTTGGGCAGGAATGTTCATGATTGGTTATTGCATTTTTGGATTTTTGTGGTGGACCGGATGTAATGCTCAAAGCCCCTGTGCAGAAGTTTTGTTTTGTGTTTTGCTTTCTTAGCACTCACATCTGGCCGACATGCCAGATGTGAGTGCTAAGAAAGCAAAACACAAAAAAATAGTGAAAAGTATTTGTGAATCAGAAAGAGATCTTGATTAAATAGTAGTTTCCCTTTTGTCTTTTCTCTGATTTTGAATTCAGAGTTGCCCTACTCAAAGACTGGTTTCTCTGTCTAGGCTAAAGAGCCTAATCTACTCTATTTTGCCCACAGGTAAATAGAATGGATAGACTCAGGCTTTTCTTGAGGGTATTAGCACAAACTGAATGTAACAACCTTGACTGGAATTTTAACTCAGTCTGCTGATTTCATTTTTTGGATTGATAGCCACTACATTACTCAAATATCCATTGAATTCAGGAATAAAAAAATAATGCAGGGTATTACAAATATTCTAGAGAAAGGTATTTCATTAAATTAGTAGAAATTATATTTGATAACTATATTAAAATTATGAAACCCCAATCCATAATGATTCGTGATCATACTCATACCTTAAAGAAAACTTATTTCCAACTAGAGTGAATGATTGCTGTTTCTACATGCAGCCAAAAAGTAACAAAGTTAACCATATCATTACTGTTGCTTTCAAATCATCTGTTTTGTGGAACTATTATTTATTTTTGTCTTGGTTAATCTGATGCTGTCTTAGTTAAAATACATTTAAACTTTTCACAGATTTTTCCATTTCACTATGTCATCATTACTATTATTAATACTTTGATTTAAGTTAGTTTTTTGTTATATACAAAAATGTTAGTAATGTAATGATTTCTATTTTATGTATCTTCAGATTCTAACTAGTTTTGAGAATAATATTCAGCATTTCTAGAACAGATAACAGCGCAATGTTTCCTTAGAACTATTAACTTTTTATTTTTTCCTCTTATTTTATATATTTTTTTAAAATCATGTGACAATGTTAACTTGTCAGGTAACCAGCATTATCTGTGAATGTCTATATGAGCTCATTTATTTTAAGTTTCAATTAGCGGCAGATCAGCATTTCTCTCAGCAGGCTGAAGTAGTAATGTTTCCTTGTAACAATGTAAAAGGGATTTTTGGGAGAGAAGAGAAAACATCCAATCTCTTATACTGAGAATTGTGAAAGGCTCAAATGAAAAAATACAAGTGTGAAATTTGAAAGAAATTTACATTTATTGACACAAAAAATATCACAGAATACAAAATTTACAAAACAAGTTTGCACAAATTTTTCCTTTGTGCACCAAACAATTAGGCAAGATAATAAATTTTAATTACAATACTGTTCGGCTCATAAAAACAATTATATAGTTGAGAAGGATGTCTTTCTGGATTGTTTAGATAACAATTTAGTTTTACAAATTGAGATGAGATAAACCTTGTATTTTCATAAAAAGTTCAAAATCAGGGTTAATGCCTCTAATTTTGTGGCAAACTTTTACAAACTACTATAGAAAGATTATCATATACCTCTCTAAATTTGTAGAAATGTCTCCTTTTTGCTTTTGTTTCTTCATCTTTCTTTCTGCTCCTTTTACTTTTCCCTCTTACTTCCTTTTTATCATTGGAGTTAGTAGTGGCAGCTTTTAGTTTTCCTTTTCAGATGCAGCTCACTGTGGAAGCCAAAGATCATATTTTTCTGAATCAATATTGAAAAAATTAAAAGGTAAAAAGTATTTTGTCATACTAACTGAATTTGAAGTAAATACCTTGGGTTCTAATGTTTTTATTGGGTATATGGGATTTTTCAAAATTCTTAGTAGGATAATTCCTTTTGGGAATATCCTCACTGAAGGATTGCTTCAAAGACTAGTAAAACATTAACTGAGGATAATTTTAGTGCAATAATTTCTCAGTATTCTTCTTGTCTCATTTTTGTCTCATGTGAACTTTTTATTAAAGCCAAAAAAGGCACATGTGAACCCATTTGTCAAACATTTTGAAGTTTCATAAAACGTAACCCGGAAAAAATATTTATTGTAGAATCTCCAGAAGCATTGAATGAGATAGATGTCACTTTTATTAACACCCATAAAACATTAAGTGGTAATATCTAATAATATTTAAATGAAACTACTAAAAAATTAAGTGATGTCTCTGAAAAGTTCAATTCAAAAATCTAAGGAAAAGTTTGAAATATCTTACTTTTAGTGGCACTAATAAAACATTAAGTGCTAATGCCATATCTAATGATAAATATTTAAATGAAACAAATGTAACTATGGAAAACATTAATTATTCTTTACCAAATACATTTGACTGTAAATTTGTAAATTCTTTTTATTCTGTGTTATTATTTTTCATGTCCCTTAATAAATGAATTTCTTTGAAATTTTACACTGGAGTAAGTCTTGTGTTTTTTCATTTGCCCTTTTCACAATACCTGGGATAAGAGATTTTATGTTCACTCTTTTCCTGCTCTTTCCTATAAAATCCTTTTAAATGATGAAATCAATGCTTGTCATTTGGCAAAAAAAAGATGTTACCATGATTTATTGAAAGTAGTAGATTGTTTTTTTTTTCATTTTTTTTCTTCAAAGACAATGACCAATATTTTACTTTTCTATGAACTCCTACAGAAATTTGATTCTCATCTTCAAAATGTTAATATACTATAGTATTTGCTTGTCTGCAGAAAAAAAGAAAAATACAAATATCAATGTTATTATTAATTTTTAAAGAAATGTATTGTCTTTTATTTTGGATAAAAGTTCTGTGGTAAAAAGCTGAACAGGAAGTTACTAGGTTTCATTTTTAACTCTGAAAGTGAATTAGATTAAGATTCATAAACTATGAACAGCTCATACTTCAGTCTTATACTTGTAATATCTATGTCTGATAAATGTGTTGAATGGAATTGGTTTTAATCTGCTTGCATTTCAGTTTTTTCACATAAATTAATGAACTGAATGTTGCCATTTAAATTCTATTTATACAAGATTATTCATAAATATTTTCATTTGTATGTTGTAAAGTATGCCCATAGAATAGAAACACCAGTTCAGTTTTGACTATCTTCATAGTTAAATATACTTTACATGGTCAGAATAACTATTTTTGTTGAATTTTTGGTGGTTGAAATTTATATAAATATTACAAATAAATTTAAATTTAATATGTTCGAATAATGAACAAATATTTTGATTTGAGTGAGAGAAAATATTCAGAATTTGTATACCTGTTGTCAAAGTCAATCACTATTAGTTTGTTTAGCATCTTTAAGGACTGATATTTAGTTGTCTAACTGTAAATAAGTTAAAACACACAAACAAAAAAAAACCCTTTTTTTTTCTTTGAAGTAATGTATCATTGTGGTCTAGTGGTGAAAGATTGTGAAATAAATGAAATCCCTGCGCAAAATATAGCTTCAAAGAAAAAGATAACACTTTTATCATTTGCTGAGCAATAATAATTTTAGCAACAAATGCACCTCTGTATGTTTCATGTGGGAAATTATTTTATCTTGAAAGGCACTCTTTGCAAAGGTATTTCCTTAGGTACCTCCTAAGATTTGCTAAAATATGAACATGCATGACGAAAAAATGCCCCAAACTTAATAAAAACAAAGTTTTATTGTCAAAATCTTCAAATAAAATTAAGAGAAAAGACCAAAGGATTTTTTGATTATTAAATTATATTTTTTAATCCTTTTTAGGACCTTTGAAATTTTGCTTAAAAATTCTTGTTTTTGTGCCAAAGCAGGCCATAAGTTAGTATGGAAAATTTGAGCATCATTTTTTAGGGAAAAACATCGTTTGGAAATTCTTGCAAAAGTCAGATAATTGTTGGATATGTTATACATGTTCACCGTAGTCTGAATGTAGAAACCAACGTAAGTAATTTGTTCAATGAAACAACACCAATATCTAGCAGCAGCTGTTCAATAATTTTTAAGGTCTTCCATATCAGAGGTTGGCAGTGAATATTCAAAGAAAACGAAATGGCCGCCTTTATACACGTCGGATTGAATATTTCAAGTCTTCTGATTGGTTAACCTTCTATTGGCAGACTATAAAATGAGTCAGCTCATTTTGGTTGGCTCACTAGTCCATAGCAGTACACAAAAATTGTAACCCCCCCCCCCATTTTTGGGTACCTTTATGGAGTCAATATTTATATGGAACAAATACTTTAGTATTAATAAAAGGAAATTTTTATTTATTTTTATTTTTTTAACATTCATCAAATAATTTTTTTTTCTCTTAATATTCATGAAATGATTTTATTTATTTTTTTTTTTTTTAAATTTAATATCCCCCAAAATTAGTTATATCATTTGTTCACTGTTAAGTACTTTAGGTTATTAATCATTAACAACAATATTATAAATTTAGGTTGTGATCACAACAAAAAAGTGAAAAAAGTTGTTAGTTTACCCATAGCTGTGACCCATTAAAACAGACACTATCACTCCGGGTCAGAGTGATTCTGAGAGTCATTCAGGAGGAGGATTGGACTATTTACGTTTATACCCCAATATAAGACAGTAACTAATGGATGCAGTTTTACGTCCTACCCAGGACTATAGGAGAACCTTATAAGTCAGTACCAAATATCGGAGGAATGAAAGCCCGTAATTTCAATTTGTAAACAAATCCGACACGTTATTTTCCGATTGAACATATTCAATTTGTACTGTTTTCTTTTCTACCTGATCCCTAACAAATTGATATTTAATATCAATATGCTTTAATCTTTGATGTATTATAGGATTTTTAGCCAAAGCAATACTAGCCTGATTATCACAGTAAATAGTTATAGGCTCACTTATTATTAGTGTTTTAATAGTTTTTATTAGTAATTTAAGAAAAATAGCCTCTTGTGTTGCTTGCGACAATGCAACATATTCTGCTTCGCAGGTCGAAAGAGAAATCATCCCCTGTTTCTTAGATTTCCAGCTAATTATTGGATTATCTTTTGCCAATCTAAAGCAATATCCTGTGATACTTTTACGATCTGGTGAATTTGCCCAATCAGCATCAAAAAATCCTTCCAGGTGTAGTGGGTTTTTTGATTGTCGAAATACTAGGCACTGATTCTTAGTTCCCTTTAAATAACGTAATACTTGCTTAGCTCTTGTTAAATGGACAATCCTTGGTTTATTTAAGTTTTGAGACAACTTAGTAACTGTATAGCAGATGTCTGGCCTTGTTGATGTCATGACGTAAATAAGACTCCCTATCAACATTCTGTATTCTTTCTCACACACCGCTATACCATCTTCCTTATTCATAATTGTGTTTAAATCCATTTCACATGGAGTAGTCCGCGTTTTACAATTTCGCATGTTGAATTTTGATAATAGTTTGTCGATGTATCTGGATTGATTCATTGTAATAGTGTTATCCTTAAATTCGAACTGTATACCAAGAAACCATGATAGTCGACCTAAGTCGGTCATTTTAAACCTTATATTTAAGGAATTTTTAATAGAGTAGCTTTACATTTTGAAGCAATTAACATATCGTCAACCCAAATAATCAAAATTGCTAATATTTCATTATTAAATGTCCTTGTGTACAGGCATGGGTCTACTGGAGAGGGTTCAAAAAGTTGTTCAATTAAATAGGAATGTAGTAATTTATTCCACGTTCTTCCGCTTTGCTTCAGCCCATATAGTGACTTTTTGAGTTTCCATACATAATTGTCACCTTTTTCAAAACCTTCTGGCGGTTTTATGTATATTTCATAGTCAATCGGTCCATTCAAATATGCTCCTTTGGCATCCATATGGTGTATATCCATGCCATAATGCGCAGCCATTTGCATTAAAATTCTTATTGTTGTCATGTTTGTTGTTGGACTGAATGTTTCTACATAATCTTCCCCGTATATCTGCAAAAATCCTTTAGCTACAAACTGAGCCTTATACACTGGCGAGCCATCCTCAGTTCGCTTTACAGTATAAACCCAATGGCTGCCGATAATATTTTTATCATCCAGGGCCTTTTTCAATTCAAAAGTCAACTTCTGCAGCGTTGAGTCCTTCCTCATTGCTAATTGCCCGGATATACTAGCCCTGTGTGAGACCAATCTTGACTCCTCTATCCCTTCCTCTGATCTCTTGATCCCTGGATACCTTCCTCTCCTCAGAAAAGACTCTCTAACCCACATGCATGGCCTGGGTGTCTACGTCAAGGACCATCTCCCTCTGGCTAGAGAGTCCTCTCTCGAATCGCCGGATCATTCATACTTGTGTCTCCGGCTATCTCTTCTCAATGCCGTAAGCTATCTTTTCTTCCTCTACCGCTCTCAGGACTGTGGGATACTCGATGTCATTTCTGACAGCATAGATAGGGCCCTCTCTGTCTATCCGTACGCTCACATATGTGTTTGGCGATTTTAACGCCCATCACAACCAGTGGCTTAAGAACACTACTACCGACCTCGCAGGCATTCATACTCTCAACTTTTCAGTCTCTCAATCCCTCACTCAGATAATCGATTTCCCCACGCGTTTTACCTACAACCGTGACTGTAAGGCCTCACTCCTCGACCTGTGTTTTACCCCCATCCCTGAGTCTTGTTGTGCCACGCAGCTCTGTCCTATCGGTAACTCTGATCATGCTGTAGTGTCTATTAGCATCTCCTTCAGCCCCACCCCCTGCAAAGAGCCTCCTACCACCAGAACCACATTCTGCTACCAACGGGCTGACTGGGACTCGTTTCGTGACTTCCTCCGCGATGTCCCCTGGGATGCTGTATTTAAGCTCCCCACTCATGATTGTGCTTCTGAGTTCTCTTCCTGGATTAAAGCCGGTATCGAAGCTTTCATCCCCTCCAGGAAATTCAAGGTCAAACCGCGCTCATCCCCCTGGTTCACAGCTGCTTGCTCAGCCGCCATTGCCCATAGGAACCACTTCTTCCACCGTTATTCGTAGTGATATGTCCGACTCCAATAGACGTCTACTTACCTCTGCCCACAACAAATGTAAGCGTATCCTTGACGATGCCAAGTCACTATTTGCTGCTCGGATGAAGGAACGTATTGCATCCCGCAAATTTGGCTCCAAAGATTATTGGCACCTCTGCAAGAGCGTTCTGAACAATAACAAACCCTCCATTCCTCCCCTGTTCAATCAGTTTGAGGTCCTGAC
Source organism: Acanthosepion esculentum (assembly GCA_964036315.1). Classification (NCBI taxonomy): domain Eukaryota; kingdom Metazoa; phylum Mollusca; class Cephalopoda; order Sepiida; family Sepiidae; genus Acanthosepion; species Acanthosepion esculentum. Next base: position 68,320,554 of record OZ038481.1, on the reverse strand, counting down.
CACCTCTGCCGACAAGGTCGAATGCTTCGCTCAGAAGTTTTCTTCCAATTCTACGCTAGATTCTTCCAGGGTACCCTTACCCGATTTCCCTCCCAGAACTGAGGCCCATTGCACATAACCCCGTCGTCGGTATTGGGCATTATTTCTAACTTAGATCACCACAAGGCTACTGGTGGTGACGGAATACCAGCCATTGTCCTGAAGAAATGCGCACCTGAACTGGCGCCTGCCCTCTCTAAATTGTACAACCGATGCCTCAAGGAGTCCTGTTTTCCTGACTGCTGGAATTCCTCAACCATTGTTCCTGTCTTTAAGAACTCTGGTGACCCCTCTGACCCTTCCAATTACCGTCCTATCAGTCTCCTACCCCTCTTCGGCAAAGTCTTCGAGGCCATTATCAATGCCGAAGTGATTAATCACCTGATATCCCACGATCTGCTCTCAGACAACACCAATATCTAGTAGCAGCTGTTCAATAATTTTTAAGGTCTTCCATATCAGAGGTTGGCAGTGAATATTCAAAGAAAACGAAATGGCCGCCTTTATACACGTCGGATTGAATATTTAAAGTCTTCTGATTGGTTAACCTTCTATTGGTAGACTATAAAATGTGTCAGCTCATTTTGGTTGGCTCACTAGTCCATAGCGGTACACAAAAATTGTAACAGGATAAGCTTTCAGAACTTATTCACAAAAGAATTAAATTGGGGGGGGGGGGGTTCTTTAATAAACCTTGGTAAAAACATTTTTTTTTCTTTGTTACCCACCATATTTAATTTTTTGAAATTTTGAAAAATTAATTTTTGTAGCACTTAATCTTTAGTCTTTGGAGAATTTAAATCCTCAATGTTTTTTGGTCAAACAAGACCCCCATTTACAGAAAATCAACTCTAAATTGTAAAATAAAAAATGCAATAAAACTAAAACTATTTAATTAGCAAACCTTTTAAATGTTTTTATGAATAAGATATATTCTGAACACTATTGTCTTAATATAAAAAATCTTTTTTGATGAATGATAAATTTTTACAAGAATTGTTTTAATTTTTACAAAATTTTAATTGGAATAATTTATATAGTTTTAAATCCTTTAAAATGTTGTATTAATATAAAGTGGTTAGTTGATATTGTTATTAAGTCAAGCTATATTTACTATTCATAAATGGAAAAGCTTACTACAATTCATTGACCCCCACCATTTTAAATATTTTCTGTCTATATAAATGTGCCAATTTTTGTTAAATCACAACATTATCAGAAAATAAGAGTGGTAACCATAGCAAATTTAAAATTTATTGCTAAGTTTCTAACATTTTGTCAACAAGCATTTTTGTAAGACTATAAAAACCAAAGCACCTAAAATTTAATAAAATATTAGATTACTTAGAATATTTTAATAAATTTTAAGATTAGTGGGTAATTAAAAGAATTATATAAAAAAGGCATTCACATTGTATTCACCAAGTACATTTTACAATTATGTGTCCTTTACTTAAAAATACAGAAAACATTAAGCTATCATAAATCTGTCAACACCTCATAAAAACATTCACCATGTTAAAAAAAATGCTTTTGAGATATTTTAAACTAAAAGTAATGTTTTAATTCAGATTAAAGTCTAAATCAGTTAATTTTCCTCAAATAAAGTTTCAAAGTATATTTTATTTTTGAAATATTTTTATCATGAAGTGAATTATTATGTTCAGATTTGTCAATATGACTGATTTTAGCGATTTCAAAAAAAAAAATCATTCTAATCAATTTAAATTCAGTTTGAAATACAGCAAACTATTTTGCATATTGGTAATATTAAATTTAAGCTAATCTATTAGCTTCGAATTAAAACTAAAATTTTCAAAAATTCTTTTATTTTAAAGCCTTAGGTATTGCTTTTCTTTTTCATAAGTATCTGTTTTGTTTTGTTTTTTTTTGTCAGGTGTTACACTGCAGATGAGACTTTTGGTTTGCTCATCAAGTTTTTCTTTCAATTGCCGATTTATTGGTATTGTGTGTTTGTATAACTATTTATAGTTTGGTTATTTTTTTCCCCGGCTTCGTTAATAATATTAACTTGCTTATTTAGTGTTTTAACCTGGTCACATTGCAGGATTTAAAATTTTTTTTTCTTTTTTGTGATGATAGTGATTGTAATTTCAACTTTATGATGTAGAACAGTAACACTCACATTTTTACACTATTTGATATATACTTTGCAGTTTTGTCTCACAGCCTTAATTATTGACATGGCCCCTGTATTCTCCAAACCAAAAGACAGCTGGTTTGGCCAATTATTACTACTGCTATAAATCACATATCCATTTGGAGACATTATGCCACTATTCTTTCTTGACTGGACACTTACAAAAACCAATGAAATTTGAATTGACGACAGCGTTAAATTTTTTATTCTTTTGTATTGAAACCTCCACTCTCCCAAGACAATCCCCTTTTTTAAAAATTATCATTATTCGATTTTTGAAGGGATGAATATTGAATCCTAAGGCTTGTAGTGATAGAAAAATAAAAAATTCACTATTTCAAAAATAAAAAAATAGAAAATGAAAAGTTGGCAAATCATTTTGGTTTGCCATAAAGAAATAAAAACAAAAATAAAAAAAATAAGAGGCCAAAAGGTTATCATTCCTAAACCAATCAACATCAAGAAACAATACAGGGAATTAATTCCTTTGTCTAAAGAAAAATGTAAACATATAGTGAAGAGCAAGCAAAAGGACCAGCCACTGAAAGAATTTCATCCGCTGTCCCATTCCTTAAAACTCCGGACACCTAAAAATCCCAGTGTCGAAAGAATTACTACTGCTATCAAGAAAGATTTACATATGCATTTTACAAGGACTCTCCTCTCTCTATGATATGCTAAAATTACTTAGAAACTTTTAACATGAAAAATTTCAGATAGGAACTTATGAACTCTGAATATTGTATATTTTATTTTAACAGATAAATTTTTATCAGTATATCTTTGTATTATCTTCTCATGCATTTTTAAAAGGCCATAAATTGGTGTATATTAAGGACGTTATCTGAAGATAACTGTTTCATTTTCCAGGGTTCCCTTATGACAGAGAGAAAAGACAATGAGCAAAGCTGTACACATGTTTATTTCATGATGGACAACAATAGAAAGAGGTTTAGTACTGTTAGTGTCTAAGAGAACTAATTGCTCCTACTTCCAGAGAGTTCTATTAAGGGGATTACTAGGTAATACAACATCTCCCTTTCTTTATTTAAGATTAATTGGTTAGTACTACATAGGTAATGTTAATAGTCCTTGGTTCAGCCTGTGTTTCAATGGAATACCTGAAATAAAACACGTTTTTTTTTTTTTTTTTGTTTGTTTCAAAGGTTTAATCTCTATGCTGGTTTTATTGTTTTGTCTGAACAGCGTGCTTGACTGGTGAGTGTCATGCGGTTTTGTTTGTGCTGGCAGCTGGGTGTTTTTTGTTGTTTTCATCTTGGTATTTGGTGAGTGTGGTGTACTGTTTGGTATTGTCTGGGTGGTTGCCATCAATATTGAGGTCAGATCTAGTCAACTCTCTTCTGGCAGGTCTAAGGAACTGGCGGTTCCCGTGTTGGACATTCCCATTATGATACTTCACCAGGTATGATCTTGGCTCTTTTGTGGCTTGCACAATGACACTTGGTTCCCACAGTTTTGTATTTTGGTCCTGTGTGTAGACATGTTGATCTGCTGACAGCAGTGCATGCTGTCTTTGGTTCAACTTGTCATGACATGCCTTTATTTGGTCTCTACTTTGATGCAAGCAGTCCTGAATGTGTTCATCTCCTGGCTGCTGTTTGGAGACCAGGGGTCTTCTCATCAGTTGAGTAGTTCTGCTGGCGATTTGAGATAGGTGTTGCTCTATAAACCATCGTTGCCAGGTGACAGTCTGTGCCTGATTCTCTGGCTTTTATTAATAGCTTTTTGCATAGTCCCACCATTCTCTCAGCAAATCCATTGTACTGGTGATATTGGGGCAAGGATGTAATGTGTCTGAAGTTATATCTTTGGGAGAAGTTGGCAAACTCCACATTGGTGTATTGGGTTACGTTGTCATTGTAGACTATCTCCGGGTATGTCTCTTTCCTCAAACTGTTGTTTGAGTTGTTTTATTACTGCTGCAGATGTGGTGGAATGAAGGCGTCTGACAAATGGACTCTTGCTAATCTGATCAGCTGTGAGGAGGTAATGGTTGCCCTCCATAGTAAAGAGATCAGTACTTATGTATTGCCAGGTGTAGGATGGGGTCTCGCGTTGGAGTAGTGTCTCTGTTCGGAGGCTTGGCTAGTACTTCTGGCATGTTGGGCATTTTGTGACCATGTCTTTGATGTCTTGATTGATCCCTATCCAGTATACAGCCGCTCTTGCTCTTAACTTTGTTTTCTCAATCCCCTAGTGGGAGGCATGTAGTTGCTGTAGTGTAGTATGTCATGCTGAAGGGACGCTAGTGTTATAATCTTGTTCCCTTTCAACAGGACACTATCCTGTATTCCCATTTCTTCTCTGAAGTTCCAGTAGGGCAAAAGAGTGAGTGGGCAGCTGTTTCTATCTGTTGGCCATCCTGCTGTGATGACTTTTGTTAACTAATTTAGAGTTGGATCTTTTGTGGTTTCCTGTTTTACAGTCTGTAATTGTGTTGATTCAGCATATGTATGTTGAGGTCAATACCCTTCACTGGCATTCCAGGTCTGGGGGATACACTTGATAAACAATCTGCGATTGGGACTGCTTTGCATGGGCAATACTTTATTGTGAAGTTGTATCCTTCCACTTTTAGTAGCATTCTTGCTAGTCTTGGTGGTGCCTGTGCCAAGTTCTTCAGTGCTATCAACTGGAGTGGTTTGTGGTCAGTGTTCACTGTCACTCTGTGCCTCCATATATAATGATGGAATCGTTCTAATCCAAACACAATAGCTAACATTTCTTTCTTGATATTAGAGTATCGTTTCTGGTCCTGTTAGTGTCTTGCTAGGTATTTGTTCCTGTACCAGTGCTGCTCCCAAACCTGCAGTTGAGGCATCAATCTGCAGTGTTATGGGCATCTTTGGATTGAAGTAGCTTAACACTGTGGTTTTGCTAATCTCCTTTTCGATGCTCTCTAAAGCTTCTTCCTGTTGAGGAGTTCAAGTGAACACAATGTCTTTGGGCATCAGGTTCTGTAGTGGCTTAGTGAGTCTTGCTAGGTGTGGGGAAAACATATTGAGGTAGTTTACTAACTCAAGGAAACTCGCTAGCTGCTTATCTTCCAGAGGTTTCATGTGTGTAATTTTGATATTATATGCCCAAAGAAGAGTATTTCAGAGGCCTGCATCGTCAGTTTATCAGGATTGAACTTACAGTTCTTTTCCCTAGCTCTTTCAAGAAATTCACTAAATGCAGCATCATGGTCACTACCATCTTCCTCAAACCCATACACAGTGGTATTGTCTGATATCGATAAAACATTCTTGATGTCGCCAAAGCTTTCAGACATTGTGCTGTTTGGAATTCATCTTTGGCGCATTTTCCGCCCATTGGAAATCTGTTGAAGAAAAATCATCCAAAAGGTGTAATGAAGGTCGTCGGTTCCTTTTGACTTTTGATCAAGCTTCATCTGCCAATATCCAGATTTCATGTCAACAGTTGTAAACCACTTAGCCCCATGTAGTCTGGAATGTAGGTGTCACAAAGTGTGGTCTTTGTATGGCTTTGTTTAAATCTTTTGAGTCTAGGCATAACCTAACTGATCCATTCACCTTGGAGACACATGCAAATGGGTTTTGTGATGGATGATATGATGCCCTGCTTCTCAAGAGAGTCCAATTCAGCTTTGAATTTGTCCCTCAGTGATACTGGGACTCTACGTGGTAGGTGGACAACTGGTGGTATTTTGGGGTCTATGTTTATAGTATATTCCCCTGGTAGGCTTCCTATTCCATCAGGGAATTCTTTTAGGACCTGTTCCCGTGTGTTGAGGTTCTGTTTGGGTAGCAGTTCTGCTGCTTTTTTAATGTTAGATCTTTTCAAAACTTTCTCAGATTCCAAGGGTCGTCCATTTGTACTATTAGGTTGAATGTTACCAAGCTTAGTTTTCTGGACGTCTGTAACCCTATCAGCATTGGTTCATTTGTCTTTACCACATGGAATGTTGCACTGGTGAATGTGTCTGTGTTTCACTTTGAGGAGACATGCACCAGCTTGTTTTATTGCAGTACTCCCAAATGCAAATAGATGTACTCAAGTCTTTTCTAGTGGCACACTCTGTAGTTTTTATTTGAATACCTTGAGTGGTTGGAGGTTGCTCATGGCTCCAGTATCAATTTTGGCATTTACTTCCAACTGTTTTGTCTTGTTTTCCACTCTCAATTTTACATATGCCTCTTTTGCATTACTAGGTAGCCTCCCTCTATTTTAAGGGAATACTAAGTAATACAACAATAACCACCTGTATAAACAAGTGTAAACCCCTACAGGCTAAGCAAGCAAGAAATAGGGCCTAAATAAAATAAATATTCATGTTTTTTATCAATCATTTTAATTTAAGAGGTTTGTTTTCTTGTTGCAAGAGCTGTTTTGTCATTAACTTTGTTACTGTTTGTCATTGTCATCAGTACTAACAGTAGTTGAATTTTCTGCTATTTAAAAAAAAAGAAAAAAGAAAGCTTAGACTTGATGTCATTCTAAAATTGTAGTTATTTTTTATTTTAGTTGTTTTCAGGAATGCATTATATCAATATGAATAACGACAGACACAGGATAGACGTTTAAATCAGAGTTTTGTGCCACACATGTTCTTCATTCGACATACGCCATGACAGTGTTCCTTTTCATCTCCATCTCTAGGGAGTGGAGGTTAAAGGGACATAACTAGGGTATTATGTTAACATGTTTTTTTTTGTTTTTTTTTAATGGTGTGAAAGATGTGCCTATCCAAGCTGAAAGTCTTTAAATATGGAAGGCAGTCGTCTGTTATGAACGGGTCTAGACTTCACCTTCAGTCCCTTATTTTGTACTGTTTTTGTTATTGTGTGGTGTTGTAACGGTTCTTTTTTTTTTTTTATCGATGTTCTTGGTGGGGTAGGTGGTGTTGGTGTTACCTGTGTTATAGTGTTTTGGTTTTCCAGGTGTATTGGGTTGGGAATATTTGGAAATGGTGGAGCGTGTGTCGGTGGGTCGTCCATGTTGTTGTTTCTATCCATATCTGGTAGGTCGTTGTCATGGACTAGGTTGCAGGTATCTGCATTTATTTTGCAGAGGAAGTGGCGGTTTCGGAGTGTGGTTCGTCTGCTGTCGTCGACTAATATGCAGTATTATATGTAAGGGAGGGTTTCAACAACTGTACTGGTATTATCCTAGTGCAGAGGGTTATTTCCATGTTGGTTTTGGATAGACACATGTTCCCCTAACTTCAGTGGGTCTAATAGCTAATACTTTTGGTATGCTTGGGGTTATTAACAAATTGCTGGTTGATGGCTTTCTCACACATATCAGCAAGCTCCAACCATTCACAACGGAATTTTATGGAGTTCAGCAGGTGGCCATTTAAGGGATGAGAAAACAGAATTTCTGCAGGTGAGGCACCTAAATCGGGTGGTGGGGTGTTGCAATGCAGTAGGAGTGCTTTTGCCACTTCATCTGTATCTAGTGAACCTAAAGCTTGTTGTGAGGATCTGTTTCATGTGTCTAACAGCTGCCTCAGCTCCGCCATTGCTTTGTGGATAATAAACTGAGGACACTTGTTGGGATATGCCCCATGTTCTTATGGGGGGTCCACCATCACAAGCGATTTCCTCTGGTATACCATAATTTACAAAGAACCTGCATAAGATGTTGCATATCAGGGAGGCTTTTGCATCTTGGTGCATCAAAGCTACTTTCGTCCAACCTGAGTACCTGTCAGCATATACCATATATTTATGTCTAGCCATGTTGAAAATGTCTGTGACCATTGATTGGAAAGTGTAGTCTGGGTGAATAGGCTTGAATGCAGATTCATTAGCGTTTGATGGAGCAATTTCATTGCAATGTTTGCATTGATTTCGTTTTTCTTGCAACTATGTTGCCATACCAGGCCAAAAGAAACGTTGCCTGGTATTGCTTCTCATGCTATTGACCTCTTGGTGGCCAATATGGAGCTGGTCGAGGAGTTCACAGCATAGTTTTCTTGGAATTAATACACATCCTTCCTTGAATACTAGTGACTGAACTGTGCACAAATTGTTCTGCATATTCCAGAATTCCCTGATGTGTGTGTGTTGGGGGGGGGGGTAAATGTTCATGTTCAGGGAAGCCCTTTTCAATTGTTTCCACAAGGCTCAGGTACTGGTAATCCACCTTTGCCTCTCGTATTCGTGCCATTTTGATGGGGGATGATTCTTGGTTGCACTGGGATTCTATTCCAGCTTGCATCGCCTCTTCCAGACCATCTGACTCAGTTGCTGCAACTTTGGTGATAGGCGCGGGGATACGAGACATACCATTTGCCCCACCATTGGTGTTGCTGGGTACGGATATAGCCTTGAATTGGTACATCAAGGTCTGTTCCCTGATGTCTAATATCCTGGGGTTCTTAATTTTGTAGGGAGATATTTTCATCTTGGGTGTCGTTAGGGTTATCCTCCATTACAGCATTAGATGAGGCTATGCCACGGCATACATATGAGAAGTGGTTTTCTGTTCCACACTTGTGGCATGATTTACCCCAAGTAAGGCATTGACTGTGGCCTTTTGGGTGTGCTTTGTAAGCGCAACCTTTGCATTTGCTGTTATTTGTTTTGTTTTTGTTGTGTGGTGGTAATTTTCGTGATGATACAGATTTGATCGGAGTAATTTGTGGTGCCTCTGTTGGTTGAAAATGGTTTGTTTTTCTAGTGGTGGATTCCAGGGTTAACAGGCGTCTGACCAGGTCATTCAGGGTTGGCAGAGAGTTGATTTCCATCAAAATCTTATTCTGGTGGGAGGTGTCCCGTAGGCTGACAATGATTTGGGATTTAATCATGTCCTCAGAGAATGAGGTTGTGCAGTACTGGTTATCACAACCACATTGTCTTTCAAAGGTACAGAGCATCGCTTGTGACTTCAATCTGGATACAAACAACGTGATGGTTTCTCCATCGCTCTGCTTCATTGTGAAAAATTGCTGAAAACTTCTGGGTGAACGGATTTCACATATTCCAGCATTATGTTGACGGACGAACTGAATGCAGATCGTAGCTCGTTTTGTGCCTCTGTTGAGTCAGTGAGCTGGGTCATTTCTTTGTAACAGGATCATGCATCTCTAAAGATGATCCATTTATTATCCGACGTGTCGGATTCTATCACTAGGCACTCGGGCTTTACGCGCTGGTTGCGCGACGGAGTGGGTGCATTTTGTTCGTCTGGCAGGAGACGTGCCAATAGGCATATCATATGTTCCTGCAAGGCAAGTTGCTGTTGCTGCATTTGCAACACGAAGGTCATTGGGTCGACTTCGGTTTGTTGTCTTGTTGGGGGGGGGTCAACTGGATTTTCGGCTTTGTGTTGAACATTTTAAGTGAATGTAGAGAACAAAACAAAAGAAACGTAGGTAAAATATACAGTAAATTATGATACTGTAATGAACAAGCTTAAATAATGGGTGATAAGGTGATTCAGATGTTAATATGTGGGGCGATGGAAAATGTGTAGGAAATTTATACATTACCATGTGCGTTCGTTGGCTGCACCGGGTCCCCGTTTGTTAAATTTGCCCATCGTCGAATAAAATGGGTTAATTAGTCCGTTCGCTTTTTGAAATCCTACTTCTGACACCATGTATAGTTGTTTTCAGTAATGCATCATATCAATGGGAATAACGACAGACACAGGATAGATGTTTAAATCAGAGGCTTGTGCAACACGTGTTTTTTATTCGACATACGCTATGACAGCTTCCTTTTATCTCCTTCTCTAGGTAGTGGAGGTTAAAGGGACATAACTAGGGTATATTAACATTTTAATTTTTTTATTTATTTTAATTTCTTATTTTTCATTAATTCATTCATTATTTATTCATTTTTCATTTATTCTTTATTCATTTATTTATAAGTATTTCCTGTTAGTGTGGGTTTTCTTCATAAAGCAAATTATCATAATCATTAATGAAATAATTTTGTTTCATGTATACTTTTTCAAGTACTGACCTGAAATGTCGCTTTGGAAAATGGGTACCACCAAAAATGGATGTTATTTTTCTGAAATGAAACCAAAATTTCGTTACCCGATTTTAAAATATTTACCAAATTCAGGGAACTATCCAATTCAAACGAAATTTTCTGTATTTATTCATTAATGAATTCTTTTTTGTATTACTGAATAGGTTTTCATTTAAAAAAACAAACAAACGAACTTTGAGGAAGTTTGTGACTATATCCCCCCCCCCCCAACTCCTTTCCGATATCTCGTGTGTGCAGTGTGTACTTTTTAATTGGTGGGTTGTTAGTCCAAGTTTTTTTTTTTTTTTTTCAGTAAAAAGGTTTATCAATATCAAGTGTGAAGAAACAGAAAATTCGATATGCATCTTGCCAAAAAATAATTCAATAAAACACAAAATATTTTTGAGAATTCATGCTTGTATAACATTATTTTTGATCGGACAGAAAAAAAAAACTCACTACAATTAATTATTTAAAAAAAAATTACTTGTAATTTTTCAGTGCGTTTACGAAATTCCCCCGTTGATGTTCGTCCCAAAAAATAAAGACCTAGTTGAAAGAAAATTTTAAAAAATAAAGTGGAATGAATGCTAAATGAGAACTTTTTCTTTTTAAAAAATAATTTTTTTCCCTTTTTTAGCAACTAGCATGTAATTTTGATATCTCGCTTTGTCTGATTACTATTCAATATCGGAAGAAATTAAGTAAATTTCATATCCTATTTACAGTTACTTTTTTTAGTCAGTGCTGAAAGCACTGTTTTCCGATTTGTTGGTATAAGTGTTTTTTTCTCTTGCGTATATGTTTGCCTACATTTACAGATTCTTGTATACACGATTAACCAATTATAACTTGAGTAATAAAACGTAAGTTGTTTTTTTTTTTTTTAAAGTTTTTAAAACAAATCTTTACTTTATTTTTACCTACATAATTTATTCCCCTTACCATCAAGAAAAATTTCAGAGTTACGATGAAATGAAACCATTTCATTCGCATACATTTGTAATTTTCATACAATTTTACGTTTGTTTACCCTTAGAATTATTTTTCTTTTCACATTATTAATCCGGCTCAATTTAATTTACATTTACATTTTTGTTTTGGTAGTGCCTTAGTTAAAAATAAAATACCTTCAAATTTATTCATTTACTAAGTAAGTTTAAGCGCACAGAATAAAAATATTTTCTTTTTAAATTATTGGTTAAGAAAATATAGATATGTTTTTTTTTTTAAATTTATTGGTTAAAGAAAATTTATTTTTTAACAAATAACATATTCTTCATTATACGGTCTTCCGTATTTTTTTTTTTTTTTTTTTTTTTTTTTTTTACTTTTCGCGCACTTTTGGGGCAGGGGTGGAATTAGTGTTTTTGTTTACAGTATATCCTTTGATATCACAGTCTACCATGCGTAATTAAAACATTTTTTCTTCTTTTCTTGAAAAAAAAGGTAAGCACTGTTTTTAGAAAATTGAGTTAATTTTGTTAATAGATTTCGAAACACATCTCTCGGTTAAATTGAATTTTGAAGAGAATTTATATTTGTTTACAGTCGGTTCGATTGGCGGTGGCAATGTTATGTCTGAAATGTTTTACGGAAATTAATTTTTCATTTAATTCGGATTAACTTTCTTACACCATTATATTTTAAATAGAATCGAGATTTTAAAGGTATTTCAATAAAAGGCGTTTTTCGGTTGTTTTTATTTTATTTATTTAGAAAGTCCGTGGCGGCAACTAGAATGAAATAAGCTAAAAAGCATGAATTTGAAATTTTCATGCTTTATTTTTTTTTTTTTATCGTCGACTCACAAAAAGCTAACAGGTCCATCAGTTTATATTCGTATTTATTTTTCTTTTATTTGCTAATCATAAAATATATTGATTTTAAAATTGACGAATATTTTTAAAAATATAAATCATGACTAGCTTCTACATGCCTTTTTAAAGAGCTAGAGATGTTAGTTTTTGACCGACGCACGGGGAATATTCATATTTTTTGGAAATAGAAATACGTACTCACTTTAACACTGCAGCTTAGAAGTATGACTAACTTGCTTATTCTCGATTGATTTATTTTTGGAGGAAAAAGTCTATGCCATATGGCTATGCAATAGGACGTATTTTTTTCTTTTTCTTCTAGTCAATTGTAAACTGAACAATATTCATTTCACCAAGAAAGATTTATTTGTACACCGGTCAGCTGATAAGGACATCACCTTGTTCGTCCTTCACATTGCATTGTTAATTTATAAAGGTGATTATAAGGACCAACTTGACCTAAACAAGAAACGTCCTATGGACTTTTTCGCAAGAACGAAATGCATCAGTTTTGATAATTTTGTAGTTTCTTCTCTAACGTTCAAATAATATAGGTTTGTACCATCATTTTTATTTTGTATTTTTCCATTCATATTTTCGATAAAAAAAAGTACCAAAATAACTTAACAGTAATATTAATAATGTCGCTAGTTTTGGTAGCAATAGAACATTAAAAATGCTTTTTATCTGTTATGGAAAAAGTTGTTATGTTTTTATTTATTTATATAACATTAATCTGAAGATTGTCTTTTTTTTTTTTTTTTTTTTTTTCGCTTTCAACTTCATTCATAATATCGCGAAATTAAGTAAGAATATAATTTAAAAATAAAATTGAAAAAGAACTCGCTACTACTTGAACGAAGAAATTATCTTCAGCACCTTTTTTTTTTTCTTCTTTACTAGTCTAGAGACGTTATTAACGCTGCCAAAAAGTGAAATAAATCTCTAATCCGAAAATCGTATCTGAATCTGAATTTACCAGGCTTTAAAACTTTAAAAATGGATGCCTGACAAAAAGTAAATGTATATATTCAATTGTTAAATCTATTTTTTTCTGTGATGTTCATTTTTTTTAATGAAAAAATGTTCGAATGAAAAACTGCGGTTTTTCAGCAGTTGTGTAATTTTTTTTATTAATATGGGTTTCTCTGCTTTAAAAAGTTGTTAAATTATGTCCATTGGATTGGTAATTTTAGGTTGAAACTGCTTGTACTCCATTTCAAACTCAAGTTGTGTAAAACAAAAGTATAAATAATATTACAAATGAACTATTAATTTTGAAGTTTTTTAGCGTTTTCATTTGCTTATTACAAATGCGTTTATTCATACTTCCGCTCATATTTTCATTCAATTTTATTTTTATGTACACTACACATCAGCTAAGTTGCTAAGTACATGCGCTAAAAATCAATTCCACAAATTTAAAAAACCTTTGTAAATATAAAAAACGGTTCATTCATATTTCATCTCATTGTGTGTCTTTTTATTTTTCTTACATAAAATATTTATTTCAAGTTAACTGATGAATTAATGGAGAAAATTAGTTTATTTCTTGTTATTCCATTTTTGTTTTTGTTCTGAGAAAATCTTTGGTGATATGCCAGGAATTAGCTTTTTGGGGATTTTCCACGAAATTGTCTTAGGAGTGGCATTAATAAACCTGTTTTGGTACATGATGCAATGTATGTAACCAGCAGGACGAGAATAGTCAAACAAAACCACACACTAAGGAGCATGTGACTAATAACACTGGTGCACAGATTTGTTCGTTCATTGACCATTTTAAAAGGATTGGTTAACTTATTTTTATTTTTCATTTTTTTTTTTTTTTCAGAATATTAATTTTCCAATATATTTTTGTTTTTCTCGTAAATACGTAACTCAACCGAGAGAAGTATATTTCTATAGTCAAGAAGAATAGTATTTTTGAAAATTGAATAAAGAAAGGAAAGCTTATTTTTGTTTGTTTTTGATTTTTTATTCAGAGAATGAAAGAAACAAAAAAAGCTACAAAACTTACAAAAAACTAAATGTTGAGTAATTCACATTGTCTTCGGAATATTTATTTAAGGAAGATAGAAAGGTAAATTTTCATTTTAACACCCTAGCGCTAAATTCACTGCTGAACTGGCCTATTTACTTCCTTTCCTTGCAGAAATTAGTACGCGCTTCCGTTAAGCGATTTTTTTTTTGTACTTAATTTAAGAAGAAAGTTAACTTTCATTCAAATATATGTAAACATCGGCAAATAAAAGAATAACAAAGTAATTTTTTTTTTTATGAAGAATGAAAAGAAAAATTAATCGTTCTCTCTAACCCCAAAAAGATTAGAGCAATTGAAGCAATTATTTAATTTAATGTTTTTAATTTGTTCTCTTCTTCTTTAGGGTTAGGTGTTAAGGTTAGGGGAGGGGGGTTCTTTCTGTGTAGAAGAAGGGGACAAATGAAAAAATAGAATCAACGGTCAACCCATCTACTTTAACAAGTTTGTGCATTAATTTTTAGCGCGTACTAATTTCTGCAAGGAAAGGAAGTAAATAGGCTCATTCCACAGTGAATTTAGCGCTTGCGTGTTAAAATGAAAATTTACCGATAGAAATTTTAATAAAGATTAACAAAATAATTGACATATTCTCATTGTCAATTGAATATTGATTACCAGATTGTTTAGTTACTTTATCAGCTTTTTAAAACACCTTTTTTAAAACTGTAGGTAACTCCAAATTCCTAAGATAATTTATAAAAAGAATATGATGAAAAAAGGCCACAAACTTGATAAAAAAAGTTTTATCGTCAAAAAAAATGTTTGTTAATTAAGAGAAAAGCTCAAAGTAAGTTTTATTTTATTTTTTTTTCTTATCCTAACGCAAGAAAATCAAGATTTTTAACCAAAATTTCGAACTAGAGACATTCGAAATTTCGGTCATCTTATTTTTCTTGCGTCAGTGGTGGGCGTCCGCTTAATTTTTAACGTCATTTTTGGTGTTACAAACAGATTGTTTTGGAAATTCTTACAAAAAAGTCAAATAATTGTCGGATTTTAATGAACTTTTTATGACTTTTTTTTTTTTTTTTTTTTTACAAATGACTGAACTTATTTTTGAATTTTTTTTTGTTTTTTAGAAAATCTAGGTGAAACTTTTTATTTTATTTTTATTTTTTGTTTTATTTATTTTTTTTTACATCCCTCAATTTTATGAAATTTCGAGAAATTAAAATTTCATTCTTCATTTTTATATTATTAAAAGGAGGACTCATTGGAGAATTTTTAAATCATCAATTTGTTTTTGCCAAACAGAAATAAATAAACCATTTTACGAGTATTTACTGAAAATCTGTTCTGAAATTAAAATTAAAAAATGCAATAAAAACATTACTATTTCGATAAAAAAAAACATTGCATAAGAACAACCATAAACTTGTTATCGTGAAACTGTTTAAGAGGAAAGACAAGTATTTTTTGATTATTTTATTAAATTTTTCCATCCTTTTTAGTAGAATATTCTAACTTCTGAATTTTGATTAAAATTAAAATATCTTGTTTGTCTTTGCGTCAGCAGAAGTACTAAAATGACAGCAAATTTTAGAGAATTTGTTTTTTGCAGTGACAGACATTAATTTGGAAAATCTTGCAAAAATAAATTGTCGGATTGGAATGAAACTTTCAGAAACTATTCACAAAAGATTGAAATTTTTTTTTTTCTTTTTTTAATGAAAACTCTAGAAATTCAACACTGAGCATTTTGCATTGAGTTAAAAGCAGAAGTCTTTCAAGAATTTAAACCATTTATCTTTTTAAATCGAACCACACGTTACCGAAAATCAGCTCTGAAAAAAACCCTATAAAACAGACATTACTTTCAACAGTTTTTTAGTTGCTTTTATGACTAAGAATACGTACCTCAATGAGATCACTAAAACAGAGTGTTGGGATTGCTATGAGTTTGAATTTATCAGAAGGTTTGATGGTTAGTTTACGGGCATGTTCACCATATTAATCCACGACAGTATAGAATATATGCATTCAAAATAACACTTACTCACATTAACTAGGTACACAAAAGCTTGTCTAACCTAACCAGGAAACCACCCCGATGTGACATAGGTTGACCTAAAAGAGAAAATCAAGGCTACCCCTGTTCAAACGAACCAAGCTCACCTCAGTCACCCACCATTCGCTGAAGACTGTCGAATACAGGCCTTTTCTATCAGTTCTAATCTTCTAATCTAATCTGATGCTCAAAGAATCGGATCAGATCCAGATGAGAAAGACGGATGCCTCGCAAGACTTCCTCCTGTCACGTCGTCCAAATCACCATTCGGGCCGTGGTTAGCAGCGTCAGAAACACCATTCATTTTACCCCGGTAATATGGGGGGGGGGCGACACATTGTCACACACGTATACGTGATCAATAGGCACAAGCTTTTTGGGAGCAAGACGAGCCTTCAGCTCACCGACATGGTCCCATAAGTGATGGACCTGGGGGCAATGGTAGAAGGTATGCAAAGCCGTTTCCTCTAAACCAAGGCCACACCGTTCACAGTCTGGCAAATCCGCCAATCCCCATATGAAGGCCTTGTCATTGAGAGGCGGCCGATTCTGAGCCAATCGCCAGGTAAGCAAAAACTCAGGGTTACTGAGGTAATCCGCCACTGGCGCCCAAGACCAGTAAGAGCAAAACTCATCCTCCGACAAGCAGAGCTGATCACGTAGGCAATCCTTCATGACCCCCTCCACTAAAAGATGACATAAGACCTTCCTAGACCATGAAAAGTCATTGGATGGACTGAGAAACGGCCAACAAGGCCGACCGACACTCGCGAAGGAAATCCGATTGATCCCAGGGCTTACGATGGCGCTCAGCCCGCGAGATGGGGGGAATGATAGTAAGGAAAGGGAATGCATCCCTGACAATCCCTGCCATAATCGAATCTCCTCCTGTCAATGCGCAGTGTAGGAAAGCCTACCTTGAGGCACGTTTGTGGCTCTCTTAAGTGTGGCATTCCCAGACCCCCATGACATGGACGTTGTACACAGACTCGTCTGTCAACCTGATTCCCACTTCCCCCTCCATAAAATGGAGGATAGCCAGCACCATCTGATGGTCGTCACAGAAAGGAAGTACAGACAATCGATAAAGGACAATTGGGAAAATGTATGTAGCACACACCTCCGCTCTGCCCTTCACAGACAACCTCCGTTGACGCCAAGTCTGACCGGCAGCGTCGACCTTTGCTCGTACTTCAGACCATGTTTTCTCCAGCTGGAGGTTGGGTCCAAACCACACTCTAAGAATGCGGACAGGACTGTCCGTCCAACCAAAGGGCCTCGGAAGATCAACCCCTTTCCAGGCACCTAACCACAAGCTGGATGACTTGTTGCGGTTAATCTTGGCCCCTGTCACTTTCTCTCATACCAGTCAAGCGCCTTCAGTTTTGCCTCAATGTTGTTGCAGGACAACACGAAAGCAGATACGTCATCGGCGTACGCAGAAACCCTGGCTCAAGCCCCTCCAGGAACGGCAATTCCACGTAAGGTCGGGCTGCACACCTTGTCCCTCCGCCAGCGAAGGAAAGGCTCCAACACCAAAGCATAAAGTAGGGGCAACAGAGGACAACCCCAACGAACCGACCTAGACAGCGCAAAAGCACTCGACAGCTTCCCGTTCACCTGTACCATAGCACTGGGGGGAGCAATACAGGAGGCTAATTCAGCGGCAGAAGTTGGGTGTGAATCTGGCGGCCTGCAGAACAGCAGCAAGGTAGCGATGGTCAACCCTATCAAATGCCTTGGACTGATCCAAATTGAACAACGCTGCCTCATCATCGTCTTTTACACC
Source organism: Acanthosepion esculentum (assembly GCA_964036315.1). Taxonomy (NCBI): domain Eukaryota; kingdom Metazoa; phylum Mollusca; class Cephalopoda; order Sepiida; family Sepiidae; genus Acanthosepion; species Acanthosepion esculentum. The sequence continues at coordinate 68,302,720 of OZ038481.1, read as the reverse complement.
CTCTATGATTGTGTGGATCAGATACAGGGTGTTCTGAATTGTTTGGCCCCTCACAGAATAAGTCTGGTCCGGATCCAACAGAGACTCGGCAACTGACTGCAAACGCTCCTGCAAGATCTTGGCCAAAATCTTTAACTCTGTGTTTAGCAGAGTTATGGGCCTGTAATTATCTAGTTTCTCCCCCAACACACTTACCCTTTTTCAACAGTGTGATCACACCCCTGGAGAACCGTTCAGGAAGGGACACCTGCCGGAACCAGTTGTTGAACACCACAGTCAAAATCGGGACAAAGATGTGACAGCCTCAAGTACAATTCATAGGGCAAACCATCCAGACTGGGCGACTTGCCTCTGCCGACCTTCTTCAATGCCTTCCGTGATCTCTCCCTCGCAGCTAGCCGCTTCAGTCGGTGAAAGTCAGCCAAATAGCTGCGAAACTCGTCCTCACGAAGACCAGGCTCCTTGGTAAACCGGCTCTCGAAATGCCACTGAAACGCCTCGCACATGTCAGTGGCCCAAAGAGTACGTCCCTCCGGGGTATCGACTTCACAAATGTAACAATCGCTGCCTTGACGGACCACTTCCTTGCGCAGATCTGCGCCCATGTTCACAGCTTCAGAAGACATCTTGCTTAACCTATGTCTAATTACCTGGCCCATGTAGCGCTCGCAATTCGAACACTCCACGGCCTCCCTAGCTAAGGCTATCTTTAGGGGATCCCTCCTAACCACCGCCTGGGAAAGACTAGCTTTAAACGTCTTCACTTTTCAGCTCTATCTAGGGTGAGCCATTTGCTGAAATCCGTGGTGAAAGACCTAATCCTACACTTAAATGTATCCCACCACTTATTCCCGATAACCGCCCCCACTAGCTCCCACTGCACTAAGCTAGTTAGCTGCTTCTGGAAGTCCCGCCTATCCAGTAAAGACAGATTGAACTTCCAGTAATCAGCCATTCTAGGCCTATGTGATCCAAATAGCCTACCCAGTGGAATGTGGGACAATCTAACAGATCTATTGGCTCTTTTAACTAACATTTTGTCAAGGTAGCTAACTCCCCTAGAGTGATTGACCCAGTATCTATCAACGAGACCAAAATCGTCGATCAGATCAACCAAGCTACAATTGCCCCTTCTCCCGCTAGCACCCCCGCCCCCGATCTAACTTGGGGTCCAGGATGGCATTCCAGTCCCCCATTAAGATGAGGTGCATTGAATCCACCAGGAAGGGCCCCAATCGCCGAAAAAACAAACCCCGCTCCTCCTGGTTGTTGGGCACATAAGCCAAAACGAGCCACTTTTCACAGTAATATCGGCCATGATCAACCGTCCCCTGGCATTGGTATGCAGAAGGTCCACCTTCGCATCTCCTCTGGCAACCCGGTCCCCATATGCTGAGTAGACCACAAAGTCGTTAGACAGCACACACGCATTGGAACTGCAAACAAAGTGGGTCTCTTCGATCGCGGCGACATCCACACAAAGGACAAGAGATCCCGGAGCAAGAGGGCTGCCTTACCCCAATCCCTCAAGCCCTTCACATTCAAAGTAGCTATCTTGATAGATATCGATTAGGTCTGAAAAAGAAAGAAGAGTAAAGGTAAAAAAACCTACTCACATACTGGACGGAAATCCGAGTTAGTGAGGACCCCGACGGATTGTCCTAAGCTCCCTGTGCCCAACTCCGTTGTCATCCGACCATCTAAGACAATCCTGCCGACGTCTGTGGGGTAGATTAGTTTCACTGCCCTATATAACAAGGGATGAAGTAACACAGGGACCCTCCCGGCACAAAAATTTCTTAGATTAGGGTTCTCTAACTCGAGGATTCTAATCTCAGGGAATGCATCTTTAGCCTCAAATAAGTGGCTCCATACTTTTAAATTACACAGTCCCTTACACAGGTTATTACACCTGGTGCTTGTGGAAAGTTTTGGGGGTCTTCAACGCTTTTGCCGTTGACAGAGTTTGTTTTGTACAGTACTCCTAGCAGAGCTCTTCTCTGTTTTGACAGGCCCTTGTACTCCTCCCTGTCCACTTTGCAAATGGATTCAGGGCCTGCAAACATCTTTTTCTTTTTCTCCCTTGCATGATGGGGAGGGGAGGAAGTAGATGTGTGAGGTGGATGATGAACTTAGGGAGGAAGTGGAGGGAGAGGCGGGTGGAGCACAGGAAGGGGAAGTAGGGAGGCTCCTAACTTTGGGGGAGCTAATAGCTTCTCTTGGTGAAGCAGGGATGGAGTGTGACCTGCTTCTGTCCATGCCCCACTCCGCCCTGCTACGGCCAGAGTGCCTTTGTGGTTGTTCATCTGTTTCTTCCTCCCTGCTCCTTTTCAGGAAAGAAGCTCGAGGAGGAGGCATTCTGTCCACCTCCATTGGCATCTCTGTTTCTGCCTGTTGCTGTTGGTGGTGGTGGTGCTGCTGCTGTTGTTGTTGTTGCTGCTGTGGCCGCTTCCGCTCTCCCTCTTTGGGTTGCTGCACCTCTTTCGGTTTTTCAGGCGGTGGGTGCCTCTTCTCTTGGGCTATTTTCTTTTGAGAGGGAGACGAGACGCTTGATGTTTTCCGTCCCCTGGAGACTTCCTTCCACTCTCCACCTGATTTCGAAGTCCCCTCCTCTGCTTGCCCTGCTACTATTGTTGCTGTTTTAGCTGCAGTAGATGCTGGCCGTGCTGGAGCTTGTGCACATTTTTTACTGGGGCACTCCTTTGTCATGTGGCCCGACACCCCACATGACCAACACCATGGTTTTCTGCTTTGCACTACCACAAGCATCCTCCTGTCACAGCAGACCAAAATGTTGGGGATTTCTTGAAAACTCTTCCTGTTCAGGGTTATTTGCACCTCCATATCTCCTGTTTCAATGCCAGTTTTGCTACTGAGGGCCTTCACTTCATTTACTTCACCAAATTTGGAGAAGTATGCCCCCATTTGGGATGTCTACGGGCACCCCATGGATGGTCACTTTCGTCCTACGGGTGCCCATATATTCCATTTGGAGTCTCAGGGACTTTGTACTCAATACACTCCCCGCCAACTCCTTAGCCTGGTCCTCAGTTTGGAGAAGGATATCCGCAACACATTAGTCCTTCTTGCGAGAATTTTAGGGCTGCTTTAAGCCTCCTCCATGCTTTCCCTGCTGACCCAACCAATTTCCGGGTTTTAACATCAGAGGTCAGCAGGAATATGGTGCGCAGGTTTACTGCGTCAAACACCTCCTGGATTGTCAAGAACTCATTGTCCTTGAACGAATCTTCATATTTTTACGCTAGTTAACGTAAAAGTTGCTATCCTTTTTTAGCGGCCTATTTTCTGACCAGGCCGTTTTGGCTGGTGACACAGGACTTCGTACTGGTGTATCCATGCCGTTGTTGTTTTTGTCGATCATGGTGGTTAAAAAGCCGACCACAGTCGACCAAATGACTAGTTATTTTTTCCTTTTTAAGTGTTTTTCAGCATAGGAAGTATATAAAAAATTATTCAAATGTAAAATAAAAATAAAATGCAAAAAGAACGGGGTAACCAAAAATAAACAATTCAACTAAATACGCAAAATGTAAATAAAAACAGGGAGGGGGTAAAAATACAAAGAGAAAAGAAACAGAAAAGAAATGAAAAATTGTATAAATAATAATATGTACTAAAAAACAAGCAAAAACTAAAAAATTGAAAAAGGTTTTTCAAAAAAACAAAAGAATCAAAAATAAACTTACCCGTTCAAAACAGTTACTTCTCAAAATGCGGTAATGCTGGTCGTAAATTCAATACTAAAACACACAAAGCTAAGTGACTGACTGGTGAATTTGGTCGAATTGGTCCTTTTTATTTGTTTTTGGAATCCAAAATAGGCTCCAGGGAACTGGGCGCAAAATAGGTTTTCGACAATTGTTACATATTTTGGTGTTGTCTCAACCAATATAAAGTCGAGATTTGCAATGTTGGTTGGTTAAAACTCATTCTGATAGAAGAGTGTATTTTATCTCGGGGGTGAGTAGAAAATATGTACGATTCTATCAAGAGCATATAGCATGAAAAAGACTCCAAACTTGACAAAAACAAAATGTTAGCGTACACTAAATGTTTGTTATTATTAAGAAGAAAAAACAAGGTATTTTTTAATTATTCTAAATTTTTCCCTCTTTTTAGAACATTCTAAATTTTGATTGAAAAACCTTGTTTCTCTTCGAGTTCAACGGAACTACTAAGTAACATAAAAAAATTTTAGCACATTTTTTTTCTGTGTGACAGACATTAATTTTGAAAATCTTGTAAAAATAAAAATAATTGTTGGATTTTAATGAAACTTTCAGAAACTATTCACAAATGATGGAACTTTTTATAAATATGTTTTCCTTTTTTAAAGTCATTGCAAAAAATTTTTTTTTTATTTCATATGTATCCCCCCCCCCCCAACTAATTGTATGAAAACTATAATTTCAATTCTGGGCAGATTAGTGATTATATTAGTTAAAAGCACAAGGCTTTGAGGAAACCAAATCATTTTTTTTTTTAGTTGACCCACTTCTACTTGAAAATCATCTCTGAATTGTAACATAAAACAAAAACAATAAAACAAAAATATTATTTAATTTCAGAAGCTTTTAATTGCTTTTATTTATTTTAATGAACATGGACAATATTGTCTGAAAGCAAAAAGATATTTCGATGAAAAATGAATTTTTAAAACAATTACTTATTTCTGAAATATTTTATTATTTTTACATTAAATGTTGTTAATTCTTCTAAAATTAGGGAAATGTTTGTACATTTTAATGAATGTTAAGTAGATATATATTTACAGATTATAATTTCCGAAGCTTCTTACAAACTAACAAACACCAGTATATAAAAAAATATATTTTGTGTCAATAATACGGCTGCAAATCAAATCTACGGAAGACTGGAAGTATCATGCGTGCAATAAAATAACGTCACGTGGATTGAGTTTCTGTCTAGTATTTAACTTAAATACTGAATTTTTAATACAATTATTTGTTATTTCTTTAATTATAATAGATTTTTACATTTAAGTTGTTAAAATATTATAAAATTAGTTAAAAGCCGCATTCAGTTTTGTAAATGACCTTTTGAGATAGATCTTTTTTTAGCACGTTGTAAATTGTATTGTTTTGACCCGCAATAATTAAGAAATGTAATTTTGTGTTTATAATACAGCTGTAATTATAAAGTACGGAAGACCAGCAAGAATAAAATTAAGTTGCGTTATTTGAGTTAAGCATTGTTCTTTGCTGTTAAGGCCTTTATTTTTGCGAAACATGTGTGAAGTTAATTTGATTTTTCAATTTCAACTGAGTAGGGTACCTACAAGTATCAGTATCATCTTACGAAATTTAAATTTGTATTTATGTACACTTCTGATAAAATTTAATAAGAAAAGTATTTATAAATTAATTAGATACCTTTCTTATGAAATTTAATCTCACTCTCAACAGTCTTATTTTAATTTCTTTATAATATATTTTCCATAAAGCATTGTAAATGTAAAGGTGAACGCTAAGTATAAAAAAAAAAAAATTAGAGCACTGAGAGTTTTCCTTAAAAATAACGAGGTAAATAATTTGTTCACTTAAATCTAAATAATTTCACTTCTCTCCTTCTGTAGAATAAATTACCGTCACGTAAGTTGTCAATACTTTCATCACCTTTCATGAAAATTTTGGACGTGCTAGGAACGATTAAAAAATGTAAAAATATGCCCCCCAAAATACTTTGATCTTTCCTCTTAATTTAACATAAACATATAGACAATAAAGCTTTGTTTTTGTCAAGTTTGGCGTCTTTTTCGTCATGCTATGCTCTTTTTTAGCAATCTCATGGAGGTACCTAATAAGAACAAGGACAATATTGTATTGTCTGAAGGAAAAAATTATTTTTGATGTAAAATGAATTTTTACAAGTTTTCTTTTCTTTTGGTATTTTTTAATATTTTTTTTTATTATAACCTTACATTAAAGTCATTAAATATTTTAAAATTAATTCTCAAAATAGCCTTTTAGTCAATGTTGTACGGATGACACTAGGAAGCATGAATACAATAACGTCAAGTGGTTTAAGAATTGTTTCCCCTGACGACAAGAAACTGACATCAGAAAAATTTTGCGTTTTCATTCTGTGAGCACGTGTTGAATTCTCAGATGACTTTCTCTTTCCATCATCGTCACATTTTCAACATTTTAATTTCTTTTTACATCCTATTTCACTAAATATTTTAATTTAATCTTTTAAATATAATTAATTTATTGTTTTTCAGTGAGAGACATACTGGAGTCACTGTCATATACATAGACATATTTACTTATTTAGTTTTGATTTTTGTAAATTTGCTTTTTAAGCCCTGCACTAAATATCTATTAAAAATTTCCCAAATCGTTATATTTCCATGTGAATTGACATGCCGAACTTGAAAATAACAATTAAATTTTGATAAAATCTAATGTTTTGAAGTTATCGACAATAAAAGTTCGGATTCAGTCGCGTTCAGCCGTTTAACTACATTCACTGCATAACATTTTGCATGCAGAAGCTTAATTAACAGCCTTTTTACAGCTCTTAACTGATCTTACTCGTCTAAATTACTGCACACTTAAATTGTGTAGGAAAGCAGTGACAAGTGTTGCTTTTATAGTAAACCCCTTTTTCTGTGTAGAAAAGCAATGACAACTGTTGTAAAGCTTTTATTTTAAATTAAAAATAAAACAATAATTAATGAGCAAACTTTGTAAAGAGCGTGAATAAAATAAAATTACAAAATAAAAAAATACTAGAAAGGAAATAATTAATGAGCAAAGTTTGCGCATTATTATTTCGTTTCTACCATTTTTTTAAATTTATTTTGTAGGTAATCATGCTCTTTACAAAGTTTGTGTGCAACCTCCCTATAATCAGACCACGCAATTGATTCAATATAATCTTTCTCCTTTATGTTAGTGGAAAACATTAACCCAAGACGGTGCAATGAGTCACTTTTGTTGAGGTTAGCATCAGCCATGCTGATGGAAGGCAAAAAAAAAGTTCTAAGTTGATTAAAAGAGTGCAGTTTAATTTGAAGGTGTTAAAATTAATAAGCCATTTCTTTGCCCAGTTAACAAGAGAATGTAGGTCATCAGCTGTTAACTTGACCTTATTGAACTGATCAGACTTACCATTAAAACAGGAGTAAATAGTTGTTTCAACATAGATACCGAGTTCATAACTGATAACATTTGGAAGGTCATTGATGAAAATTAGGAACATAGGTCCAATAATAAAACCCTGGGGCACACCTACATTAATGTAAATAGATCTAGATGAGTGGCCAGTGAAGATAATGTTTACTAAAACTTTGAGTGTTTGTACATTTTCAAGCAAACCAAGAAATATATTCTGGATATTTAAGATGTTCATGCTTTTCTTGACTTGGATATTTGGGGTTTCAGGAGGCTGATTATGTTGAATCCCGTTAAGGAGTAAATTGTAGTCATTTGCAGGTTTGAATCTATACAGCATATCATTAGTTCAGTCATCAGTCTCATGCTGTTTAAATGTTACATTTGTAAATATTCTATGATAATGCTAAAAATTTGTTTCATGTTTTTCTTCAAAATTATTACAAAGCATTACTACAAAAAAGTTCTTGACCCTACCCACATCCCAAAATATTATCAAACATCAGAATTTATTTTGAAATCACTTCTTTATACTACTCCTTGTATATAATGTAAAAGATATCGCTCTTTATTTAAAATATTCACCTTTAAAGCCAGAAAATATGAATATTTTCCACTATGGTTCAGCTATGGGTAATGGAAAGGCTCTGTTACACATTCTTCATTCCCCATTGAGAAAAAATACATCATTATTTTAATAAGAAATTGCAACTATTTTCAATTTGGCATTAAATGACCCACAGGGTTGATATGCCAGAAAACCCATCAAATCAAGCAGCTATTTTCAGTGTTGTTTTCTAAGGAAATACCTGATTTCATGTCCTGTAAGTTTAGTAGTTGAACCATCAGTAGTAAACACAGCAGTTGCAATAGTGTTAATGATTTAATACATTAACACAAATCTTATAATAATCATAATATTATAAATGAATGTTTTCTTATTAACATGCTGTTTTCACAAATTGCTATTGAATTATGAGGTCAGTCTTCACTTGGGGCTTCATATTTGTAGCATTGTACCAAAATAGTTAAGCTTGGTAAATAACTTTAACATAATATTGATAATATATTTCTAGTGTATTCTAACATCATTTAGTATGAGTTATATAGAATAAACAGCTACTGATTTATTATATAACATAGTATTTTTATAATCTATTTTAATATAACCAGTATGAAAAGATTTCTTTAAATTCATTTAATTCACTGACACTTGTGTAACCAGAATATTGATTTTCTTTAATTTTCTTTAATATATTTTCCAGTTTCTTTAGCTGCTGTTATGGTATGTTCATTGTGTATTTTCTTTTACATTGTAAAATATTTAATTCTTTTAATAGGAAAATTTGACACTTATCTTTTACTCATTCTTTTACTTTACATTTTGAATTTTTATATATATTCAATTATAAATGTTGTTATTTAGTACATTGTTTTTTCTTCTATTATCTTGTTTTGGCTTATGCTTGTATTTGCTAGGAATAGTTTCTCTCACCCACTGTATCAGTATATCTGTAGCTAACTTGTTTTGTATGAATATAGTTTGATATTGAGCTTTTATTATATTTAGCAATATTTTAATGCTTAACTTTTAGAACAGATTTGGCTATTACCTTTTTAACAGTGTTATAGAATTTCGTTAATTAATATAATGGAAGTGGGTAGTGGAATTGTTGTGCTAAGTTCAAATCCCACCTAATTATTTGTGTTCAATTTCACACAAATACTCTTGAGAAATGCATGAATTGATGCACCTATACATTAAATAGTAAGGTAGATTGAGCTCTTAGGTGGCTGCCTATGTAGGAAAAGGACTACTCTGAATTCCAAACTGTGGTGGAGGCAATGGAAAATCACCCCATTGTCTTTCTCAACTAATTATGGCAGTTCATAGATAAAGAAACAGGATCTGCTTACATCTTGAAGAGACATTCCTGACCCACTTTTCAAAATCTGACCAAATGACCAAAATTTATTCTCTTAGTTAAGTTGAGAACATTTCACCACTTTTTCATATAACCAGTGTCAGGAGTATGTTCAAACTAAAATAAGTCATATTTTCACTATCAGTCCTTAAATTAGTTACTTTTCTCCTTTCAAACATTAAAACTGTTGTGTTATTATACTAGTTCATTTGCTTGTAGTAAAGAGTACTGAACTGTTATGTAACATCACTCATCCTATATTTTTTGCTAATAGGTGCCAAGAAAACAATAAATGTGTCAATAAAAAATGTATCACTATGATTAGACAAAGACATTAAGGATAACAACCATAACAATTCATATACTAAATGTGCAGCTTATATGCACCAGCATATTTACAGAATAGTCATTCTAGCTGTTTGAAATGTCTTTTTCCAAAGTAGAGTTTCTGAGATGAAATTGGTATCCAAGAGTGTGATGATTTTATTGAAATGGAGTAAAACACTCCATTTCAATAAAATCATCACACTTAATTTTGTTCCATTCTGACATTTGGTGGCAGCTACATATATCACAAGGAGAGCAGAAAACACACCTGCTGGTCAGAACTATAATTTTTTTGAATAGACATTGTGGATTTGATTGGTAAAATTCCCATTTGCCAAAAATACAAAACAATTATCTCATCAGAAATTATGCTCTAGCATGTGACTTATGCATGGTAGTATATCAGCACAGGCATTGGAAGGTAACATTTAACCTTCTGATAGAACATGTATGTCACCTTCATCCTCACACATATATCATTGAGCAAACTGAATAAATTGATATTTGAAGAGCAAGGAGTATCTGTAGTAATCTATAGTGACAATTGGCTATAATACTAAAGTCAAGAATTTGACCATTTTGTTTCATGCATATATAAATCATTACTGCACTATCTTTATTGTTTCAGCAAGAGGATGGTAGGCATATGTACAGTCAAACCTCTCATCTATGGACCCCCTCCTCTCCATCAACAGACTTCAGATGCAATGTACAAAAACTTTCAAATCATCAGCAATATATTTCAAAATTCATATTAGCTCTCAAAGTGACCACTTGGCGGCAGTGACAGGCCTTTTACTTGTAAAGAAAGGCAGGTGTACAGTATATAGAGTACAAAAAAATGTGTTGTGTAAGAAAGTAGCTGTGAGAAATCTATTATTTTTGTTATTTTGATTTATTGCACTGCCCTCATGGCATCGAAGCAGAAGGAAAGTGTAAAAAAGGAAGCATACAAACCTAAGTATCAGTGACAAATTAGAGCTTAAGAAGTTAGAGGCTGGAGTTTCAGTCACTTAAAAGTGCGAGGAGTATGGTGTAAAGAAACAAATAGCAATATACACAAAGCTAAGGAAAAAATCAGAAGTTATGCAGTGAAATTTGATTTTTATCCTTGCAAAGATGGGAAAGGTGTTGTTCATAATCGTAAGCATATGAAAGTTCCTAAAAGTAAGAACTGGAAGAAGCAATGTACAAGTGGTACATTCAACACCGTTCAGTGCATGTGAACATTTGGGGGATGAAGATTGCCGCTAACAAATTAGCATGCAATCTAGGAATTAATTCATTTAAAGCTAGTGATGGTTGACTATGGAGATTTCATAATCATCATGGAATGTGAAAGAAAGTGCAACATGGAGATGCTGTTAGCATCAACTTGGAAAGATGTGGAAATGACAACTCTCTCAAAAGCTTGGAGAAAAATTGGGTGAAGATCCTGAACTGGACTTTGAAGGTTTTGAACCAGTGTCTGTCTGTGTATGTGTACTTATATATATGATTATGTGTATGTGTATACTGTATATATGCATATATGATTATGTGTGTGTGTATACTGTATATATGCATATATGATTATGTGTGTGTATACTGTATATATGCATATATGATTATATATGTGTGTATACTGTATATATACAGTACATTATATATTTATTTATGCCATATATACATGTTTATAATATTTACATTATGATCATAACTACTGTAACACTTCAGGCTCAATCCTGGTTCACAGCAAACAGCAACAAATGTAACCTTTCATCGTGGTCAGCCCAGAGTGGATCCTGGATCAATAGAGTGATCTCTTCGATCCTGACCTTTGTGTTGAGCTGATCCAAGTCTAGTGAAGTCATACAATAAAACTGGAGAAAAAACAGCACTCGAAAAATATATAAAAAATAATTACTATTTTTATATCAATACTGCATACAATGGTTCATTAGTAGTTGTGTTCGCATACAGGTGTTTGTCGACCCAACCCATTCCTAAATCGGACACGACACTTGAGTAAGCTGGTAAGTTTTGGTTTGCGGAGTTAGCGGAATTTATTTGACTGATTTGGTAAGTTTGGCTCAAGGCTGATGTCAGAGGTTCTTGTATTTGGCAGGAGTTGTGGAATCTGTCAGTGACCTCTGCGGCTTCCCCACTCAGCTCTCAACTATCAACTCGCAACTCTGAACTGTCTGAATGGCTTTCGTGCATTCATTTTTATGGACTCCAACTAGAAATCAGTGTGGGGCAAGATGTAGTCTATTGTTTTTGGTCCTGAGAAGTTAAATTAATTCATAATTTTGGGGAATTCTCCTTCTCTCATAGGAGATGGGTGCAGGCACCGCTCTGCCTGGCTGCTTCTACTCTCTCTTATTACCATTGCTTTCTGGTGGGTGTGAGCCACTCCTTCAACCTCTTTGATGTCTCTTCTGTGGCTGCTACCCTTCAGTGGGTGCAAGCAGCCCCTCATCCTTCCTTGATTGCTCTTCTGCATCTGTTACCTCTAGCATTTGATCAGAGATTAATTTTTTTTAAATTATGGTTTCAAATGCTATTATGTCATAAGTGAATTGGCTTTCTCACCTTTGACCCAAGATACACTTTCCCAGGGAAATTTTTGCAACTCCCATTATAGTGACAATTTATTCAGCCAAAGGTCGTCATTTTGCAGGTGTCCAATTTATTGTTTTTCATTCCAACATTTTGGCAAAATGAATTCATTTGGTTTAACCCAATTCTTCTCATGTCAGATCCAGACATTGTTTGCCAAAAACTGTCAAAACTTGACCTGTTCACACAAACTGAGAATTGCTTTTAGATGGTCATCTGGTCTATTGTACAATTCTTGATTTCCTGGGAATGATTTCATTATCAGTTTATCTTTCTTTATATTTTTTTAACCCTTTTTATGCTAAGTTATTCATCATTATCTCATTTTCATTGATATTCCAAGTTGCCATTATTATTAAGCAACCCAAATAGTGTTACACTACTGGTAGTTACTATAGTTTTTATAACTCAAAAATAATCCCTTCCCATCTATGGACAATCAGCTTTAACAGGCCACCCCTCCTCCTATTAGTCTGTTGATGAGAGGTTTGACTGTAATATATAAGTGTATACATTATAGACTGGTGGTATCAGATTGGTTTACCAGTACTGGTATACAGGGTGTATTAAAAAATACTTTTATAAACTTTGGGGGTGGCTTCCTCACACAAAAATAAAAACAAAAATCCATATAAACGTATGTCTGCAAATCCTTCATTTTTGGGTTAAGTTTAAAGTTTATGGTAAATGCTGTTAAATGTACAATCCAAAATACAATCCAAAAATACTTTGTGGGCAGGTTCCTGGCACCAAAACAAGGTAAAATGTCCATATAAACATATGTCCAAAATGTCATCATTGTACCTCAACATAGCAACTCATAACAAATGTTCAAAATATCTTCCACTTGCTTCTACACATGCATGCACCTGTCAGATTATTGACTGGTGAACCCTTTCAAATATTCCCTCTCTGCATTATTAATGTTTGGTTGGATAAACCAATTATTTTAAGTGGCCTTACAGATAAAAATCCAACGGGGAACATGTAGACCATGGAACCGGTCCTCCTCTACTTATCCATCTTTCATGGACTTTTTGTTTTGATGTGAGGAACCCGCTCCCAAAGTTTGTAAAAGTATTTTTGCTACACCCTGTATATGCCATATGTGGCATGTATGTGGCTTATTTTCACTAAAATTGCTTTGAAAACTTTTCTTTCCCATTAAAAATTATATCTATACTATTGTTTTTAATTTACTTATAATTATTATTGCATAACTATAAATTTCTTTTTGTATATTTTTCCCGGAAGGTTTGCTCATTTTATAAATTACTTTTATTTTTTTGCAATCTTGTATTAATTTTCTTTACAAAAAGAAAACAAATTTAAAAACTTAATATATTCATTATATTTCTCCAATAATGTTTAACATTATTACAAATCTTTAATTAGTATGCTACTTATGAAAAAATAATTGTTGTAAATATACTAACAATCTGTGGGAAATAAGCCATGCCATTCTTAAAGATCTAATTTAAACAGTATTTTATCACAATTTGATTTTACTTTATCAAATATAGGGGTACTTTAGATTTTCATTGATTTTTTTTTTTACATTGCATAAAATAAATCTATATCTCAACTTAGTATAAAGGTAGATGTGTCATCACACTGGTTTATTTGCAGATATTACTACCTGCTCCTTTAATATATTTATAGTCTACTTCCTGTCAACGTGCTGTACTACATTCAATTCTACCCAATTCTGCTTCTGTTTCAGTTGTTCAAAATTGCAGTGCCATTACAAAAAACAAATTAAGCAACTGTCATTATTTCCACATGTATCAATACAATGGGAATTATTATGTAATTTTCTTACCTTTCATTTGGGTCTATGCCAAAATATTCCAGATACGAAGTGTGATCTGATTAGATAAATGAGCAAAGTAGGACAAGGTCTCTTCACTTCCTTCAGTCAAGAAAATCCGAATTTCAGTGTGCATGAGTTAGACATGTGACTGAAATGAAAGTAATGATAATGGTTTTTGATAATTTCAACTTCTGTAGTTGTGTCTTCTATCTTCACTTAGTAATTACTGATACTCATTGCTTATCTTTAAGAGCCCATGTGGTGTTGGGCCCACATAAAATGTTGGTTCCTTCTACTATTGGAAACTCAAAACATTTTACTGGTTGATTCACAGCATCATAAAATTTTTCAAAAGTATGATTCCCAGCTATTTTTACCTCTAATTTTGATCTTGAAGTCTTGTCAATTTTGTTCTATTTTACTTTTAAGCCTAAATCAATAACAGTTTTGTGTTTTAGTGGTTCTTGAATCTGTCTAGTTACTAATTTAACTCATCCTCCAATTAGGCTTTCTAGCTAAGTCATTTTGCTAATCATTTCCCTTGTTCACAACTACATTTTACTGTTCTGTTACTGCTTACTAGTCCTTATTAATATCAGTTAATGTATTATCTTAACTGATATTTAGTTATCATTATGATGAAAACTTACCTGTAGTATTGGAATGAAGTACCTAAAATACAAATCAATTGAAGTTTAGGTAACAAAAACAGTAATTCTGAGTGAGGAGGCCTTTCCCTTTATACAAGTTCACCTAATGTGCAAAGTAGAAGAACAAGAGTTATTCACCATGTCTAGGACATTAATCCTAGGAATAAACAATATAGACAGGTAGAAGAGGGACCAACCATTTCATATTGGCAGCAATGATGTATATACAAAATAAATTATGGAAGAGTTTATACTACAACAAAATGAAACTTATGAATTTAAATATAAACCAGAAAAGGGTATGAAATGTGAAAAAATATTTAAAAAATATAATGCAGAGACTGGAAAATCAGGCTGCTATTAAGAAAACAATGTTGCTAAGCACAATGTTTGATATCAAAGCAAAATATTTGGAAAAATATCATCTGTTTCTCACAAGACACCAGTGTTTTCAGCTTGTAAATAGTTCCAGTGATAACTCACTTTTGCAACTGCTTTAAACAGTAAAATGTTAATATTCCAAATTAAAAGAAGTAACAGAAAATCATTTTAAATACCTCATTTTTATTTTGTAACTTCAAAACCTGAAGAAAAAAAGAAAATAGATGCCAAATTAAGATAGGATAATTGAGCAAGATCAAAGAAAAAAAAAATCAGACTTTAGCATTACCCATTCAATGAATACAGATAAGTTAATAAATTCAAGGTATGATGTGATAATCATTCAGAAATAAATATGTTAAAAAGAGCAGAGTAACTAGATGCTAAAGACTGTAAATGCCAAAAATGTGT
This sequence comes from Acanthosepion esculentum, assembly GCA_964036315.1. Lineage (NCBI taxonomy): Eukaryota > Metazoa > Mollusca > Cephalopoda > Sepiida > Sepiidae > Acanthosepion > Acanthosepion esculentum. The sequence continues at coordinate 68,287,452 of OZ038481.1, read as the reverse complement.
AAATATATAAACATCAAATAACATGCTGGCAATATAGGATTTTGTAAAATTAGTTTTTACTAATTTTGTTTGTAATAAACATGGTCAGATTGGCTCAGTAGCCAAGTAGCTAGGAAAATTAGTTTCTACATTTGGAGGTAAAGCTTTTTATTTGAAAGACAAAAAGTGATTTTTCTTTACATAGAATTTTTTCAATGTAAACCATAGCAATATTTCCATAAAGCATTAATTGAACATGGGTTCCAATATAACAATTATATGTGAAATATGAAATTTTAAGACAGCATGTGAATTATATATTGGGAATGTCAAAATTAATTATCTGAGTAATGTAGTAACATACAATGGAAAATGTCACACAGAAATAGAAATAGCAAAAGATGTCTTCCAAAAACTAAGCAAATATTTGAGATTTATTAAAAATAAAGGAAAAAGTGCTGAACTTTTATGTAATATCTAATCTAGTAAATGCTTGACAATCCTTTTGCAAACGAAGACATGTAACAACTAAGATGTTTTTCCACTAATGAATACTGAGAATACCATGGACAGAACATGTGAGCAACAAAGAACTATTAAAGTAGGAACTACAAAGAAATGTATACTTACAGGGAGACTTTCAATTTCAGTCAGTGTTGTATATCCCCCTTCTCTCTTGGCCACTGTGAAGAATAAGCAAAATGTTGTATAGTCCCCTTTTTCTGGGGTCTCTTAGATGACGGGGTCAATTCAATAACATTGTATCTTCTCTCCTGTCAGGTCTCGAAATGTTTTTGGAGTTCAGAGATGAAGGAGAACTTCAACAAAATGGATTTTAAACTTATCTATTTTATTAAACATGTCGACGTGTACATTTTTAACTAGCCAGTGGGGTTGCTCTTTCACCCCCAGCAGGTTCCACACAAGAATAACATTTCTACATTCTTCAACATTCTTAACCCCTGAAATCACTATTCCCATGTTTGGCTCAGCCAATCAAAATCAACATCCCTATTTTGTCTACCATCTGATCTTAAAGGTCAGCCTCAGAAGGTCTGAGCCAAAATATACTGCCACTAAAAAAATAAGTCTGAGACTATTATTTAACATTCCTTACATAATCATAAAAAAAAAATTTATGAATTTTATTTCAACTATTTACTCTAAAATACCCTCTATAATTTTGTGTATGCAAGGCGTGCTCCTTACAAATTCTTTCCATTGGGCTTTGGTCATCTGACCACTCCAGCATGCACATAAACAATTCCTGAAAAAGAATGAATATAAACAACAAAATTCTGACCAGTTTTTAACACATCACAAATATTTTATTTTATTTTTTTTACAAAAAACAATACCGAACAATCCTTTGTCCATACTTGGCCACTAGCTTCCATGACCCAAGGTCAATGCCTCAAACACCTAATCATTCTAACAGTGAACTTTGATCTTTCCAATATCTTCTCTGCCCAGGTCAGCAGCTACCACCTCTGCAATCCTATATTCCTGGGGAGGACAAAATTCCCTGCCGCTTCATTGAGACTACACAGAATTTACATACAATTCATTGAAAAACAATATACTGGTTCAAAAAACACACAATACACGCCTGAAGCCCCATGCCACAGCACCAAACAATTCCATAACTGAACCATGTCCTTGCCACCTAATTTTTACAAGTTAAATATGCTATGATCTACACTCACAGTGACACAGCACACATGGTTCATTATCCCCTTATTTATTCAAAGAACCAATTAACTACTTTTTTTCTTGTATATTACCAGATTCACTTGAGCAGAACTTCAAAATTTTTTTTACCACCATTAATTTCCTATAGTTACTGTTATTGCTCATCTGCCTCTGTGTGTCAAAACTCAGCTTGCACCATCTCTATCTCCTTTTGCCCTTGGTTGCCACCACGGTGGGGGGGGGATACATCCACGCAACACCTCTTAACTAATCCATTGCTGTCTCTACCATGGTTACAAGGGTTCCCACAACTTTGCATCCCACAAGCCACTTGACCAATTCCACTAAATCATCAGGGGCCCCAAACTTGGCCCTGGGGTATCTTTAGGGTATATTTATTCAATATAAATACTTCATAGCACACAGGCCCTCATTCTACTCCCCATAAATCATCAGGTCCCTAACTACATAGCTAGGTGTGACCATTTCCACTCCAGGACACAGACCTGAATACATTGGGAAATCTGAAACCATGCAAGCCAAATCTACTTATTCCCACAACAATTAGCTAGTTTACTTTTTCGTCAAAAATACTCAAAATTAATAACTTAATTGATCAATCAATGAAGGTAAAAGGACATACATATGGCTCTTAAATATAAAAACACCCACTGTTACAAAAATGGAAAAACAATTGTCATTTTATTAAAATTAAAAACATAATTCTTGACTTAATAGACAAAAAAAATTTAAACTGATTAGTGTATACAGAAATCATAGTGGGAATTCCCCATAACAAAATGCCATCAGTCTTTTTTCTTTTTTTTTTTTTCCAAAAAACAATTCCATTGCATTATGTATGCAAATTCAGACCTCTACATGGCCAAAAGGCTGCCTGACATACAAAATTAGGATGCACCCAAAAATATTAAACATGCCAATCAAAAACAAACTATAGATTTCCAAACATGATCT